>JAQZBX010016559.1:0-36364 GCA_029593785.1 Cabassous unicinctus | reverse complement strand
GGTTCCTGGTTTTTCAGCGCATCTTGTCTTGGCTCTCCTTGTGTCACTCTCCTGTTATGTCATCATCTTGCTGCATGGCTCGGCAGGGCCTGGCGACTCACCTGAGCGCAGGCGCCTGGGGGGCGCACCTGCCTGCGGGGCCTGGCAGCCCACACACCTTTTTTATATTTTTCTTTATTTTTACTGGGAGGTCCCGGGTATCAAACCCAGGTCCCTCCATATGGGAGACGGACGCCCAACCATTTGAGCCACATCTGCCCCCCACCCCAATGTCTTCTTAATATCCTTAATCTCTTTAGCCATCTCATTGAATTTATTAAGGAGATTTGTTTGAACATCTGTGATTAGTTGTTTCAACTCCTTTATGTCATTTTCAGGTTTCTCTTGTTCCTTTAACTGGGCCATATCTTCCTGTCTCTTGGTATGGCTTGTAATTTTTTGTTGGTGTTTTCGCATCTGGCTTGCTTGACGTATTTATTCTGGGTGCAGTTTCTCCCTTTAGTTTAGGTTTCTTGTCTTTTCTCCCTTGCTGGTTGTGTAATAGGAGCCAAGGATGTAGTTGGTGCTGTAAGCTATGAAGACTGAAGCTGCCCACATTGCCCCAGGAATTGATGAAGCTTCTACCACCTTTCTCCTCTGTCAGGGGTAGGGACAGAGCTACAGCCATGTATAATAATTCAAGTTGGTCAGGACAAGACTGTCTGTAGTTGCCCAGAGACTGATAAAGCTTCACATCCCTTCCTCCCCTACCTTGGGCAGGGATGGAGCTATAGTTGTGGGCAGCAATCTATGCCATGTGGGTCCGAAATGACCATGGTTTTTCAGGTAAACTGAGGTAGCACCAGACCCCCTCCCTGCCGTGGGGGGAATTGACCCTCTGGAGTGCCCAACAACCTAATCCGTGTGGGCCAAATACGCCTGCAGTTGCCCTGAGAAGCTGAGGGAGTACTGTCCATTCTGCCCTTTAGGGGTGGAAACAGAACCACTGATGCCCAACAGTTCAGTCCCTGTAGGCTGAAAGTACCCACCATTGCCCAGAGTGGCTGAGGAAGCACCGGCCCCCTCCTATCCTATTGGGTGTGGGGGTTAGATCCACAGGCACCCAACAGATTAATCTCTGTAGGCCGAAAGTACCCACTGTTGTCCGGAGAGGCTGTGGAGACACCAGCCCCCTCCTATCCTATTGGGCGTGGGGATGATCCATCCCCAACAGATCAGTCCCTGTAGGCCGAAAGTCTTCCTATTGGAGAGTGAGGGTGGATCCACAAGTACCCACCAGTCCAGGCTGTGTGGGCTAAAAGCAGCTGCAGTTACCCAGACAGCCTGGGCAAACAGTCCATCTCTTGCCCTATTGGGGATGGGGTGGAGCCACAGGTGCCTAACGGTCAGGTGTGTGCAGGCAGAAAATGCCTGCAGTTGCCCTGAGAGGCTGAGGGAACACCAACCCCCTCCTATCCTATGGGGGTACAGAGGTGGAGATGGACTCTAAAGCATTCAACAAACCAGCTCATGTGGGCTGAAAACTCCTCCCATTGCCCGGAGAGGGCGAGGATACCCAGTACCTCTCCTGTCCTATTGGGGTGCTTTCATGCAGCCCCAGGTAACTGACTATTCAGTCTGTGCAGGCGGAAAGCACTTGCAGTTGCCTGGAAAGCCTGGTGCAGGTCCCGCCAGCTTCCTCTCTGCTGGAGGTGGGGCTGGAGCTTAGTCTAGGGCTACAGTCCGATCTTGGTGGGAAGAAGCCAGTCTAGTCCCTAACTTCACTGGATTTTCAGTCAGCCAGGCTTCCCCTCATGCCGGGGCGTGGAGTCAAAATGGTGGCTACCAGACTCCTTGCAACTTGGACAGGCTCAAACCCTAGCTGTTACCAGGATTATACTTTAGCCAGCTGAGTCCACTAATCAGTAGCTGAGGTCGGTGGACAACTGTCTCGTCCTCCACCGTGTATGGGTAATGGAGCTTCTAACTCCAGCCACGGAATAGCTGCTGAGGCGGGCTTGCACCGCTAGAGAGGATGGGCACCAGCCTCTGCTGCATGGCTTGCAGTTTCCCAGAGAGGTGGTACAAGTACCCCCCAGCTTCCTCCCTGCCAGAGATGGGGCTGGAGTTTAGGCTAGAGCTGCAGTCCCATCTGGGTGGAAAGAAGCTGGTCCTTACCAGCACTGTGATTTTCAAGTGCTGATTTTCAATCAGCCCTGCTTCCCTCAGGCTGGGGGCGAACTCAAAATGGCGGCTACCGGCCTCTTTCTGACCTGGACAGGCTCAAAGTCTAGTTGTTCCTAGGATTATACTTTAGCCCGCTGAATTCACCAATCAGTAGCTGAAATTGGTGCCACACCATGTCTTCCTACCACACTTTTTGGGAAATGAAGCTTCCAACTCCAGCCACGGAATAGCTCCCAAGGTGGCTTGCGCCACAGGCACCGACCTCCGCGGCGTGGAGGGCTCTACTCACGAATCCTCTCTGCAAATGGGTAGTCTCCTCCTTCCATACTTGCAAGAAATATTGCAGGATACTCTTCTGGTCTCCTGGGGCCCCCAAACAGATGCTCTGGGTAGCTCTGGGTGATTACCAAGTGCCTTGCAGCACGAGCAGCACGAGCAGACTCCAGGAGCGCCTCACTCTGCTGCCGTCTCGGCTCCTCCTCCCCTCTCCCTCGTTTCTGAAAGAAGCCTCACTGGATATAAAATTCTTCATTGGCCATTGTTTTCTTTAAGTATTTCAAGTCTTTCAACCCACTGTCTTCTTGCCCCCATGGTTTCTGATGAGAAATTGGCACTTAATCTAATTAGGACTCCCTTGTACATAGCACGTTGCTTTTCTCTTGCAGCTTTCAGAACTCTCTTCTTGTCCTTTCCATTTGAAGTTTGATCAGTATGTGATGAAGAATATATTTCTTCAAGTTTATCCTATTTTGTGTTCTCTGGGCGACTTGGATGTGCATATTCATATCTTCTGCTAAGAATGAGAAGTTTGAATATTCCTTCTTCCTCTTTCTCTCTTTATTCTCCTTCTAGAACTCCCATAATGTATATATTGGTATGGTTGGTAGTGTCCTAGAGGACTCTTAGGCTATTTTTTCTTTTTATAATTCTTTTTTCTTTCTGCTCCTCAGCCTAACTCATTTCATTTGTCTTTTCTTCAAGTTCACTGATTCATTCTTTTGCCAGTTCCAGTCTTACTTTGAAACCTCCTGGGAATTTGTCATTTCTGTTATGTGGTCTTCAATTCCAGTACTTCTGTTTGGTTCCTTTTTAAAATTTCTGTCTCTTTATTCAGATTCTCATATTGTTCATTCATTATTTTCCTGATATCCGTTAGTTCTTTCTCTTTATTTTCCTTCATCTCCTTGAGCACATTGAAGTTCTTTTTCTTTTTTAGGTCTTTGATATGTCCACAATCTGATCTTCTTCATTGGTCTTTTCTGGATTTTTATCCTCGTCCCTTGCATGTGCCATCATTTCCTGTTTCTTTGTCTTGTAATATTTTGTTGCACATTTGTGTATTTTACTATTTCTAAATGTTAAATATGGGATTTATTCTCTGAGATGTTTGTTTCTTGAGTTTGTAACCAGTTGGTAATATGGCAGAGATTTTCTTGAGTGTCAGCCCAATCACGAAGGTCTGCCCAATGTGAACGCAAAGTGCAAGGTCTTCCCTGTCTTTTCTGGGCCTTGTCTTTTCCTGGGATTGTGCTTGCTAGTAACTTAGGAGTTCCCCTGTTTACAGGAATTTGAATGCACCCTCTACTTCCCAGGAAACAGACCTTCTCATTTTCCCAGGTGTTTCACTGGCAGACTTAAAGCAGGTAAGCCTTTACCCCAGGCCACCCACCTCAGTTGTTTCTTATACTGTTTTCCTTATCTCAAGAGGCTTTTGCCTGGAGGGCACATTCTGGGAGCAGGTGCATGCTAGAGACCCACAAATCAGTCTTTCCCAGCAGAACAAGGCCAGGGACCCACAAAGGGAATGGGCTGGCTGGCTCCAAATTGCCCTGGAGAGAGAATGAGGGAGGGGCCAAGAAAGACACACAGAGAATCTTCATCATGGTTCTCCATAGCTGCACTTTCTTGACCTGCCCAGCACTGCACCCCTTCGACTGTCCTCTGAAGCACTGAGGAATTGTACCATCTTTAAGTGTCCTCCATTACCCTTTTCCAGGGCAGGTTAGAACAGTTGCCACCCTCAGAGCCAGGTCTCCAAAGAGCCAAAGTAGTTCATCAAATGCCATGATCAGCAATAGGCCCACGCCCTGCCCTCCCTACTGAATTCTGGGGAAGTGAATTTTCGTGTCCCTCTCTGGTACCAGAAAACCATGCCAGGGACCAGACCCCAATACTGGCTGCTGTAAGAGTAGGGACTAGGCAACAGTAAGCACAGCAATGAGGGAGTAGTGTATTGGTATTTACTGTTATTTACCAGCGTGTTCCTCCAGCTCTTCCCTGGATGCTGTACAGTGTTCTAATGGGCTCTAGAGTTTCAAAGTAGTTGATTAAGACAGTTCCTGCCAGTTTAATAGTTTTTCTGGTGGAGAAACTGATTCCTGGAGCTTCCTACTCTGCCATCTTCCCACCCCTTTTCCTCTGAAAACATTTAATCTTTAATAATTCTGATCTGTTTCAGAGACTGTTTCAAAGTTAGTTTGATAAGCATAATGATCATTAAAATATATAAATAATAAAGTTATAGAGTAAATACTATGCATGTACATATGTGTATTCACATAAATGTGTATATTTACATACATATGTACAGAAGTGCTGGGTTATATAGAATTCTAGTTAATAAAAGACTTGATGATTTAATGTATTAAATTTTTTTTTAAATACTTTTATGAATTTCTTCATCTAATTGGCTGTGACCTGAATGAAAGTGGCTTTTTGCCCATTCTCTCTAACCAAAGCTGGGTACTTCTAGACAATTGTGACCAATCTTTCAGCATTTATCAATATTGAAGTTTATGGCTCTTCCTTATATTTATCACTGTATTGTCTTATGTTTCCCAGAATTTATTCCTAGAAGTCAACACCTTGAGCTTATGTTTCCCGATACCATCTCCTACTTCACCATTAGTAACATCAACATCCAGGTTTACTCCTACAGTTAGTGATAGTCTGGAGCCAGCTATAGGGACTTGCTTGCAGCTTGGGCAATTGTTACATTGTCAGGAATTCTGTAAGCTAGATGTTAAACCATTGGGAGTATAAAACATGGAAATTGGTACACACTGCTATAAATCAGGGTTCCTTTTTTTGGCGTGTGAGCCAGTTATTAAACATTTATCAGTGTACCACTGCCCACAACAATCCCTTTCTCCACTTTCTTGATTTCATGAACTTCCAGACCCCATGGACATGGTGACACTTAACCTTCTCATCACAAGGGAGTAGATGGACAGCTTTGCACTATCCCTCTTGCCGTTCCTTCTAGTAATGAGCAATCTCTTGCTTTGTTTTTTCTGATACGTATATACACGAGTCCATTCTTCCATCCATTTCCCTAAAGGCCTTTTTCTAATCCCAACATAATATAAAAAGTTTACTTACAAAGTAACCTATTACCTCTTCTCCAAATTCAGTAGCTTTTTTCCAATTCTGATCACCCTCTACCTCCATGCAGCATTTGACTATATTGACCACCAATTTTCCTTCTAGAACAGGGGTTGGCAAACTTTTTCTGTAAAGGGCCAAATAGTAAATATTTTAGCATATTTTCTCTGTCACAACTACTCAGCTATTGCAATTGTGATATGAAAGTAGCCATAGACAATCTTTCAACAAATGGGTGTGGCTATATCCCAATAAAACTTTATTTACAAAAAAAAAAGGTGAGCTGCCAGATTTGGCTTGCTGGCCATAGTTTGCCAACCTTGCTCTAGAAACTCACTCTTTTCTTGCCTTTTATGACACTCTTCACTTGTCTCCTTTGCTGGGGTCTCTTCCACTTAGTGGGTGTTCCTCAAGGCTTTATCCTGGGCTTATGCGTCTCTTTTTTCCCTTCCATGGTGAGCTCATCTCCTCTGTGACTTCAGCTGTCACTTCAGAAGAGATGATTCCCAGAAGCCCAGGCCTGATTTCTGGTTTGGTCCTACATCTCACACTGCCTGTAAATCAAATTCTTTTGGAGGATACACTATTATTTCAAACTAAGTAACTACAACATTGAATTATGATCTTCCCTTCCAAATTGGCTCTTCTTTCCAGTCTATCAGTGTTACCCCCCAGTCTTTCTGTTTCCTGTTAGAAACATTGAGTTCATCTTTCTCCTGTCTTTTCTTCATCCCAACTTATCTCAAGTCTATCACCAGAGTCCTTGAATATATTTCTTATTTCTCTGGTATGACCCCATTCAGAGCCCTTCTTGTCTTGCAATTGATTTAAAACAGCCTCCTCTCAGCTGATGTCCATGCCAAAAGTCTCTCAGTTCCAGTCCAGTATGAAGAACGGTGCCAGGGAAATCTTAGATCACCATGATTTCCCTGCCTGACGAAGAGTGCTTAGAAATCAATAGGAAAAGGCAAACAACCAGCAGACAAGAAGAGCAAAGGAGGTGAACATAGACTTCACAGACAAAAAATTAGTATCCAGTAAACGTAGGAAAAAATGTTCATTCTCATTCATAATTAGAGAAATGTAAATCAGAACTACAAAGGTGAAACCTTTAGAAGACCTGGCTGCCACCAGATTAGCAAAAATTTTGAACTTGGAAAAATACCAGGTATGGGGAAGGTTTGGGGAAACAAGCGGTCTTATGCACCATTGCTGGGAGTATAAATTGGTGCAACTCTTTGGAGGTTAGTGTGGCAGTATCTATCACCATTTTAAATGTACATAACCTTTAACTGAGTAGTTTTACTGACAGGAATTATCTCAAGGATATGCTCAAAAGGATATACAATATATTTGCAGCATTATTTGAGCAAAAAGCTAGGAAAAATAACTAAGTTGTGGTACATCCATAAAATGAAGCATTTTGCAGTCATTTTTAAAAAATGAAGTAAATCTCATGAAAAATGAAGAAAGATATGCCAAATGTAGTAAGTAAAAAGAGTGCAGAATATTGAATACATTTAAATTTTACTGAAAGCAACTTCAGAAATGGGTCAGTGGTTATTTGAGGGGAATGGGATTTTTTATTTTTCATTTTCTTTCCATGATATTTTAATTTCTTTCAATGTCATATTACTAAATGAATAAGTTCATTTAGAGGTTTGCTTATAGCATCAAGATCAAACCATTCTTCCTGGCTTTCAAAGCCCATCGAGATTCCTCACTACTTCTCAACCTGCACACTCTGTTCTAGTCAAGCTCTTTTTCTCACTGTCCACAAGTACCATGCCTGGCCCTACATCCTGCCTTTGCCCATGCCATGTACCTTCCTTCCTGCCACTGCCTTTTCTTCACTCCTCAAACTTGCCGGGCATTAACAAGTCCCTCTCAAGGTCCTACCAGCCTTCTCCATGAAGCTTTCTTGACTTGCTTTTAAGCTGGCTTTAAGCACATCCTACCAGCCTTTCAGTTGGAAGATTAGGGACCCCACCACCAACACCAAAAAACAAAACAAAACAATCTAAGTCTTTGGGTTAGCAAACTTCTTTTAAAATGCTGACCTCCCTTGACATCTTAGCATATTAAACTACTTGAAATAATTCACTTTCTAATGTGAAATTGTTTAATCAGAGACTTTCTGAATTAGATGAGCACATCTCACTTGGACTAGGAAGTGTATTTGGAGGGGAAAGGGGGGAGGACAGCTAGAGGATGGTTTAGGAGCCCGAGGACAAGATCTTGAGGGTGTCTTCATGGGTTGGGGTGGGCAGCCTTGAGGACAGAAGCAGAGGCTGTACAGTGGAGATGCAGAAGGTGCTAGAGAGACAGGAGCGGAAGAACCCCTGGTCAGGACTGGGCTGAGCACCAGCCTATCTGGAGTCTTGGTTTTGGATGATCTTTGTTACTCCAGAAGTTTAGCACCTGACTTCATAGGAATTTCTAACTCTGTTTTACATTATTCTATGCTTGCATTCTTATTTAGGTTGGGATATATGCATAATTTTGAAAGAGGAAATAGAATGTATGTGCATGTGCAGTTTCCCAAAGAGAATAGAATGAATATATATATCCATGTTCATATATGTTTTTTCCAAAGGTTATACTTTCTTAGAAAATAAATGAACCTATGAATAAACAGTTGTATTAACATAACTGATTCTGCATAAATGTGCCTTATCAATCAAAAACTTTTAAGACAATTCTAGCTCATTCTGTTGTACATTTATACTGTGCTGTTATTTTTAGGGGATTTGTTACTTAATGAAATATATGAAGTAGGAAGTTTACTTACATAGCTTTACACAGCAGTTCTAAGGAACTGAATCACAATCAATAAATTAAGCAAAATAAATATGGTTTTATAAGTGTATTGTTTTCCAAATGCATATATTTGGAAAAATAAATGTGATGCTGCCATGCCATCAGAACAGACCAACATGTCATGTCCAGGGTTGTCGATAGGAGGCCATCGCTATCATAACAGCAGTAGTAGCAGCGGAAATGAAAGATTTGGAGTGAAAGAGAGCTGGGGTGGTTGGTGGGTTGCAGGAATGCTTTAATGTTGAAAGCACAGAGGAAAAAGTAGAATTTAAAAACAAAGAAACTGCCCCCATTTTTTTCCAAGAGAGACAGAACACTTTTGCTTTTATGTCTGTCACTTGCTCCAGGATTCTTCATAAAATCCTGTAACCACCCAAATAAATATTCATACGGCTGTTCAAAATCTCATTAATAAAACAAGATTTGGTGGTAAAATATTTCAGGGTCGCGTAAGATTTGCATCTCACCCTTGTTTAACTTTAAATTTCAAGCAATTAATAAATTAGACTCTAGAGCTTTTAAAGAAGTAACATCTTGCATGCACCACAAATTGCCTTATTTTTATGTGTAAATAATGATGAAAGGGGAGAGTGTTCCTTTGATGTCTATAAACTACACTGTGAAATATGCAGAAACATTCTTGAGTTTTAGCTGAAGCCAAAACAAATAGACTAGTTCATAAAACAAAGCAGCAACATTCTTAGAAACAAGCATTATTTTTTTTCTTTTCTTCCCAATTACACTTTTTCCATATTTTATGTTCTTACCATTCCTAGTGACAGATTCATTCCACATTCAACAGCTATGTTAGCCTATGTTTCTTCATCTGGAGAACTGGGCTTTTCTCCCATTCCTCCCAATAAACTTAGTTTCCTGTACAGCTCTTACCAGAGAGCTGCCAGTTTTTATGCAGTGAATCATTTTTATCAGTAATATCTCATTGTTGCTTAAAAATTATTTCAGATTTTAGAAAATGCTGTTGTTCCTCAGAAAGATGTATTTACTTTCTCCTCTATTTTCCAAGCTGGATTATTTAATTTCATTTTGTTTTTTTAAAATGTCAGCAAATTTTTGTTCCCAAAGGCTTTGAGTTTGGCCTGATAGTTTTCCTTTAGCAGCACCACGTTGTAAGTTACATCCACCACAGGAAGTATACCGAAATGCGTTTGGACTCCTATTAGAATATAAAGTGCATTATAAAATCACAAGATGGTTTACATTCTCCATCTGACTGCACAAGTATTCCTTTCTGAACACATTGTATGCTAGTAGGTTAAATACCATCTAGACATGCTGACTTAGAGAAGCCAAAGATGTGTACTCGACCCAAAATCCTTCCCGCCCTAGTCGATGGATAGCCTGCCTTGTGATCAATTGTTGTGGCCCCTGTTTTGGGCTGGCTGCTAACAAGTCTACCAGTTTCCTTCTTGGCCTTATGTTTTTTCATTAAAACTGATCCTGAAAAAGCAAAAAGTAAAAGTGAAAAAAAAAAAAAAAAACTGATCCTGAGCTCTGATCACTTCAGATATCACCCTGTGTCACATTTCCTCTAGCTGGTTCTTATTCTGACTTCTCTTCTTCTCGTTGATGATTTTCTACTTGCACACACCATCTCTCTGTTCTCAAACATCATGTTCTCGTTCTTAATAAAGCTTAATGAGCAGAGTATTAAATATAGTGGATTCCTATGAATTCTCATTCCTTTTATACCAGTTGAAATCATAATCCCATATTATTATACTGATTAGTAGAATTTTAAAGCTGAAAGGGTGGTGTGCACATAACTCAGTGGTTGAGTGTGTACGTTACATGGACAAGGTCCCAGTACCTCCTAAATCTTTTTTTAAATTAAAAAAACAAAAAGCTGAAAGGAATCTTAGAGAACCGGCCCCAGTGAGCTCCCACCCTCTCCTTCCTCCTCTCCCTGTCTATTTCACAAATAAAAATCTTGAGCCTACTTGAGGGGAAGTGCCTGGTCCTTGTCCTTTTCATGTAGCTATTGGCAATACCAGGCCTCGAACCCAGGACTTCTAGGTCTTTCTCTCATATTCTTTCTCTTTCCCTCATACACCATATATTCGAATACACATGAAAATGGGAATACTATTTTTACTTTAAAATATATATGAATTTCCAAAATGAATGGAACATCTTTCTCACAATCCACTGCGGTTCCTTGTGACTCAAGCAGAACTTCCCTTGGCTTTTAGAAATGGGCTTAGGAAAGCCATTTCTCATTCAGACTATCTTAAGAAATGTTGCCCTCAGTAGTTGGCTTTGTTGCTTGCTGTGATCTTTTTTTTTTTTTTAATTATCATTAGTTGTCCTTAGACGCATGCTCAAAGGCCAATTTAAAAAAGGGGCCATGATTTTATAAGACAACTTTCTCAACACTTTACCTGACTTAATGAGCATTCCAAAGGAAGGAAATGCTGAAGAATAACGATCTCTTGCAGCCTCATAGAGGTTCAGCAAAGACACTTATGCCTGGATTGATTTGCAGGAAGCCTTAGGAATTTGTTTTCCAAAAGGAAGCCATTTAGTTCAAATGACTTTATTTCTCTGATGTCAAATGATCAATGACTAAATAAAGGGGTCAATTCGGCAGCATTTTTTTTTTTTTTTTTTTTTCAGAAGGATGCTAGCACAATGGAATGAAGATGGTAGGCACTGTATTGAGTCATTTTTCAAACTTTGCCAAACTGAAGTGTTCCATGAAACCTGATATTTTTACTCTTATCACTTTTTCATTTTTCTTGAAACTTAAAGTATCTTCTTAGATTATCTTGCACACATTGCTTTGAAGAGAGGTACAGAGCTTTAAAACATGGATTCTGGAGCCAGACTGCCTGGGTTCAAATCCTGGCTCCACTACTTAGAAACCATGTGACCTCAAGTAAGTTACTTAATCTCACTGTGCCTCAGTTTCCTTGCTTCTAAAATGGGAGTAATAATATTGATCTCATAGGAATTGTGAGAATACAGCAAATTGATACTTGAAAAGCATTTAGAACAGTGCTTGTAACTTATTAAACCCAACATATATGTAATTGTTGAATTACCAAAAAATGGGGGGGGGGGTTCCTGTCCAGTAAGAGTTGAGGTACATTCAAATGTGACCCATAATAAAGAAATCTCTCTTGATTCCATTCCCCTGCTAGCTACTGTCTATACAGCTTGCAATACTCCATTCCTGCTCATTTCTTATTACCTTACAGTCTGGCTTCTGCCCCCGTCACTCTACAGAATCTGCTTTTTGCCTTGCCAGTGGCATTCTTATTGCTCAATCCACTGGGCATTCTATGTTTATCTGCTTGACGGCCCCTTCCCCACCTCCCCAAAGCCTATGACACAGTGGAACGTTCTCTCCTTCCTTTTGCCTCCTGGTCTCCTTTATGCCCCAACTCCTCTCTCTCTCTCTCCCTCAAACCCTGTTGTTCCCCAAGAGAATGCTTTCAGCTTCCTTTTGTCCTTGGGCTCTATGGTCTCACTAGGCAATCTTATCTACTACCATCTATATTCTGACCACAGGCAACTTTCTATCTCTAGCCAGGATCTCTCAGCTCATACTCCCTTCCCTACCTTTCTGGAAGCTTCCTGGATATCTACATAGATCTCAACATGTCCTACAGAAACCTGAAACTCACCATATCCAAAGCTGAAGTTATCAGAATCCCCTCAAATCTGCTGCTGCTCCTGTGCTCTCAAAAGCAGTTAATGGCATTTTTCACTCATTTGACCCAACCAGAATCCTAGGCCTCCCCTGTCCTTTCTTCCTTTCTTTCATGTCCCACCTGCAGTCAATCACCTAGTCCTCTACTTCTCACTTCAACAACTCTTCTCTGCGTCCACCCACAGGGCCCTTCTGCTAGTTTGGGGAAGCACCAGCTCTCTCCTGATTCTGAACAGACTCCCGCCCCCAGGCTCTTCTGCACACCACAGCCAGAGTGATCTTTCCCTTCATGGTTAGGATACAATCCAGATACTCTAACTGAGCTTACAAGGCTCCTCCAGATCACCTTGCATGTCTCAGCTACCTCTGGCCTCTTCCTGCCTTGCACCTCATGTCCCAACATTGCTGATCTTTTTTTTTTTTTTTTTTTTTTTTTTTTTTTTCTTTTCATTTTAGTTCTCATTACTGATCTCTAAATTCTTCAAATATCATGAGCACTCTCACATCTCCAGCTTTTGGCACACCCTGCTTCTTTTCTCTTTTACCCTTTCCCTCCCTAACTCCTATTCATCTACAGGGTTTATCTTAGATGTCACGGTCTCCAGAAAGATTTCTTTGACTGCTGCAGCCTTCTGAGTCTGGCTTATGAGCAAAACTTTAGGCTCCTCTTGTGCCTTCCGATTCTCCACCTGTAGCACCAACCCGCCACTACTGAGTGACAGCTGCTACTTCCCTGTACCTCCCTCTGGCCTGGAAGCTCTGAAAGAGCAGGACCAAGAGCAGAATCATTTGCGGCTGAGACCCAGCCGGCACAGTGCCCCAGACAAGGTGGTCACTCAAAGATGTATTCACTTATTGGCTCACGGATGACTGACAAATCAACCCAGGCACTGTATCTACTGTTGTGTGGAATATAGAGAGTACTCAAAACATGGTTTCTTTGGAAATACACTTTCTTTTTTAAATGATCTGGCAATACATATACAAAAAACGAAAACAACAAACAAAAACAGAACAACTTGCTTACCTCCTTAAGGACTGTTTATTTTCCTAGGTTGCTTAAAGCAGATCCCATGAAATGTGTCATCTTAAACAAAGGGAATTTATTAGATTACAGTTTGAGGCTGTGAAAAATGTCCAAATCAAGACATTATCAAGGTGACGCTCTCTTACTGAAGACCAGCTGCCAGGGATCCTGGGCTCCTCTGCCACATGGCAAGGCACATGGCAGCGCCTGCTGGTCTCTCCCTTCTCTTCCGGGTTTCATTGATTTCAGCTTCTTGCTTCCATGACTTTCTCTCCCTCTCCCTGTATTTATAAAGGACTCCAGTAAGAGGATTAAGACCCACCCTGGGCCATACCTTAACTGAAGTAACCTCATCAAAAGGTCCTGCTTACAATAGATTTACTCCCACAGGAATGGATTAGCTTTAAGAACATGATTTTCTGGGGTACATACAGTTCTAAACCACCACAGGCACCCCTAAATCCTTGTATTTCCCCTAACCTGTTTTGGAGTGAGTCCTCAGACATATCTTCCCACTTCCCCTTTCTTTCCCTTTTGCTCTACTGCTCTTTGAGACAAGCTATTACAGAGTGTTTCTCTGAACTTTTCATGTGTGAACACTTGACAAAGTTTTTAGGGCTAAGAGGAAAATCATACCTTACAGGCTCTACCCCAAGATAAGAACATTGTCTGCTCTGCCTCCTCTCAGCTGTCAGTTCCTCAACTGTCCAACAGCTCTGAAAAGCTGGATTTCCCTTTCCTTTCTTCTTATGATGTTTATACAAGTTTTTATTTCATCATGTTGAGGTTACGGTATTTCATGACATAAAAATTCCTTTCATTTCATCAGGAGCATATTAAATATGTCAAAAAAAAATAAAAGAAAACTAAGCTAAATCCTCCCAGAATAAGATCAGTAAAATTTAAGACTAGTCAAGTAGGCACTAGAATTAAGGGGCCCATGAAACGAGGATAACTCTCCATTGGGAAGTTGAAAGGGGCACTTAGTAAAAATTTAGTCATTGATGATAATGTATGGAAAAATATAGTAAATATTTGAAATTAAAAATAGTACAACTTTTCAATTAAAACATAGCAAAATATCATATTTATACCCAAGCAGTTTTGCTTAGTCATCTATGAATAGTTGAAGAGCTGAGCCAAATTTTCTATTAATAGAGAAAAGTTATCAGAAAAAAATGTTAATAGGAAAAAAAAAAAAAAAAAAACCACTTTTTTTGCTCCCTTTAGTTCTTAAAGAGTGAGATTACTAAGAATGCTTACCCCAGGACAAATCTTAAATCAAGCCATCTCTGGGGCCTGCTTCCCAGTTTTGATTTCTTTTACTTATTCTTAGTCAAGAGGTAAGTCAGAGACCCTTTTGAACATTTTCACCTGCAGCCACACATGTCTTTACTTGGACACAAATTCTCTAGCTTTCCAAGAAATAGTGTGCAAGAAAATTAAGAGTCAAAAGCTGGAATAGTCTGGGGAAAAAAGGGATTTGAGAAAGAAATTATTTCAAAGGAATGCTTTGTATTTATTCTATACCATTTGTAAAATATACCTATATGCTGGAGGACACTGAATTAGAATATTTACTTTGAAATGCCTGTCTTTAAGTCCTGGAGCCAGGTGGAAGAGACAGGATTCAAAAGCTAGATTGGAAAAATGCTAATCAAAAGAGAAGATAAAAATTAAATATAGTTGTCATATGTGGTACTTATGAAAATCATCAAATAAGTTTCAAAACCCTGTTTTTGTTCTATATCTAGTGTCTTTTTTGAGTGCTTCTTTCTCTCCTGGGACTAACTTTTTTAGTGTCTGTGAGATGATTGTTGATGCAGGTTATTATGCGTGAGATGTATGCTGCCCAGCCAGCCATTTGCCTGAGGTACATGACGTCCTTAAAAAGGCTGCTTCAGAGGACATGACGAGGTATTAACTTCATAGTGAAGGCTTTTAGGTCTTATGTAGTGACAAATCCTAAAATATACAGAGTTATTTAGTTTAGCAAATTTATATTTCCCAATGAGATCCCAGTCATAAAGATTAGCATTTTTCTTGGAATTCAATAAAGTGGAATGTGTAAATATAATATCCATTGCAGCCAAGAGTGTCTTCAGGCTTGACTTTTTAGGTTCAAAATGCAATTTTTATTTAAAGGTTATAGCAACAATAAATAATTTCTAGAATCCAGACATTGCAATCATAGCATATGACTCCCAGTCTTCCATTTCCTGTAACTTTCCTGCCCCATCACATTCCCAGAAAAGCCCTCAGACTCACCTCATCTCTTGAAATGCCCCTTTGTGGCATCATGTTCTCTCTTCTTTTCCTCCTCATGGTCTCATAATTCCTCCCCTCTTATTTATTATTACCCCCATAATTTGAATCAATTGCATGCAAAGACTATTGCAGGGAAAACTGTGTTCCTGGCATTCCAAATGGAAACTCTGGTCACATTTTCCAATGAAAACATTCTTATAAATGGTGGTTGTGTCTCACAATACGAATAGCACGATACAATACTTCAGACACATAGAGTTAAATAATCTTTTTCAGATTCAGCTCTTCCCTTAAACACACAGTTTGAATGGACTCTTACTAGCATCCCCCACCTAAATAACTTTCCGGTCTCAACCTCTCTCAACCACCAGATTCTTAAAAGGGTAGTTTATGCCCGTTTCCTCTGTTTTCTCACCATGCATTCATTTCTTGTGCTTTTCTTTATATCCAATGCCCAGTTCAATATCTGGCAAATAGTAAGCACCTAACATATTTTTGTTGAATGAAAAAATGAGTTTAGCTTTTACATCTACCAGCCAACAAAATCACATTCTTAGAAGGGATCAATAACCCCCTACTTATTTTTAGTATTAGCAATAGTAGAAGTAGTAGTAGTAGTAGTAGTAGTAGTAGTAGTAGTAAAGTAATAGTTATAGTAGTGGTAGTAGTAGTTATAGGAGTGGTGGTGGTGGTAAGAATAGTGGTAGAAATACTATAAGTAGTAGTAGTAGTAAAGAGAATAGTAGTGGTGGTTGTAATAATAGTGGTAGTGGTATGGTAGTGGTAGTAGTACTCCTACAATTTCAACTCTAATCACTGTAAAAGTATCACAGCTTTGAACCCATGACCCTAGTTTCCTATCAAGTTCCAGAATGAATTGACGTCTCTGTATTGGTGATTTATTGGCATTTAGAACTCAACATATTCCCCCCACACACTCTCACTACTCCTGACTTCAGTTAAACTAGAGTTGCTTGCTTCTCTGCCTTAAATTAATCCTTTCCTTTCCATTGCCATTGTCTCAATCCAATTTGTGCTCTTTACTCCTCTCCTGGACTCCTCCCAGGTCTCCTTGGTCCCTTTCACCCATCTCCTCCTCGTATTACTAATGTTGACAATCAGCCATATATTTATACACCCCTAAGCATCTTGCTCCTCTACTCAAAAGCTTTCACTATTTCCCCACTGCCCAGTGAAATGTAAAAAAACAGCTCAAGTAGCCTCCCCCTCATCTTCCACTGTACCCTTACATGTACCCTAAGTATCACTCAGAGTGGACTATTTTTATTCCCTAAATATAGCCACTGTTTTCTTACTAGTGGTCTTTAATGATGTTGTTCCTCTTACCAGGTCAGGGTATGGGATTGCTTAATTTAAGTTTTCAAACATGCACCAATTCCAAGTGATAATAGCGTACACAATATGGCAGTAGAATGGGCTGCTAAATGGAGGTGACGTTAAGGTTTTCAGATGAGAGGAAATGGAGGAAAAAAGAAGATGGCTAAGGCGATAGATGGCTAATAAATGCAAATACCAAGGTCGTATAATGTAGGAGTTGGGGAAAGGGAGGGAGTAGGCTAGGCCTGGGCTCACATTCTAAACTGACGCAGATAGAGGGTAAACCAAAAGACATGTGTACTCTTAGGTAGTGCTCATCTTCATCTAAATGGCCAACAGTTATCAAGTCAGTGGCAAAGATTTGGCATCATTTAGACCAAACTGTAATACTAATTAAAACATAAAATAGCTAGTTTAACTTATTGACAATTTGATCATTTGGATTATCACAACCCAAAATAAATTTTATGTAGAATTAACTAAAAATGATACATATTTCCATTGTGTGCAAGATGATAGATAGACAGATAGATAGATAGATAGATAGATAGATAGATAGATAGATAGAAACTGATTATGTTTAGATATCAAGGGAACATATTCTCTTAGAAAACTTCAAATCCTTTTTGAAGAGGAGAATGTAGAGGAATCTTCCATAATTTAGGTGAGGGACATATTTAAGGTTGTGGTGGTTTGAAGCTGTATGTATCCCCAGAAAATCATGTTCTTAAGCCTAATCCATTCCTGTGGGTATAAACCCATTGGAAGAAGGATCTTCTGATGAGGCTACTTCAGTTAAAGTTTAACCCACCTCATTCAGGATGGGACTTAATCCTATTACTGGAGTCCTTTATAAATGGGATGAATAGAGAGAAAGCCATGGAAGCAAGAAGCTGAAATCAAGGAAACACAGAAGAGAAGGGAGAGACTAACGGATGCTGCCATGTGTCTTGCCATGAGACAGAGGACCAAGAATCACCAGCAGCTGGTCTTTGGGAAAAAAGCATTGCCTTGATGATGCCTTGATTTGGACATTTTCTCAGCCTCAAACTGTAGACTAATAAATTCCCATTGTTTAAGCCACCACATTTCATGATTCCTGCTTTCAGCAGCCCAGGAAACTAAAACAAAGGTTTGGGGGACTTGAACCTTGACATTAGAAGGCCACTTTAGAAGAACAGCTAAGAAGCTGGTATGCACAATGAAGAGTGGCCAGAATTAGAGAGAAAAGATAGTTTGGGTATTCTTCAGCTCCTTGGAAAGGAATTATGGAAGAAGGAAAGTAAATTGACTTGATATAGAAGGAAATAATAGCTATTAAAGAATTTGAGGGACAGAAACAGGCAATATTGGTGGAATATTTAAATTTTGCCATGACCAATATGTAGCACAACACTTTGGTATAGCTTTTCTAAATTGTTCTTTGGATAGTATAGATGGTCACTAAATAGCTATATTTAAATTTTCTTATGTTTTTGTTTCTAAAGTTAAAATAACTTGTATTCTTTGCAGACTTGTATTTGCAGATCCCCAAAATAAAGACAGCAGTTTCAGAAGGCTCTGTAATAGTTTGAATTACAGCAGCTCATTCTAATTGTCTGCATCCCTAGTGGCACCCTAGACCACTGCCACCTGCTAGAAAGCCACACGCGACTCACATCTTATATTATGCATTTCCGTAAAGCTACCAGAATACTCAATTTCTATGTATCATCTACTTACCTTACTATAAAACTCAGAAACCAGGAAAACCCACAGGAAAAGTGGGAATGATTGACGTGTGACGATTATAGTGTGGTTGGGTTGTCAGTGTTAGCAGTGCTATACTTTGAATACATTCCCCGCTTATTTTGTGCCTTGTGTCTGTCTTTCATATTTCTATGCCCAGTTTTTACCTCCTTCCTAACCCAGCATTAGCTAACTCGTCTTGGCATAGGTGATTCTTGGCATGAGCGCAAGCTTCATTGTGGTTCTGTGCCGCCGATGGCACAGCTTTTGTGCCCCATCCAGGCCTTTGCTTTGAGTGTCACCCACGGCAGCCACCTACACAGGGTACAAACTTCCTCACATCTCCTCATCAAAAGGGAAAATTAGAGCAGGACCCAGACAATCCTAACCCAGCTGACTTTCTAGTACTATTTTGGTCACTATTTACATTTGCTGGTGAGAAAGCAGAAAGCTTTTTTTATTGCTCAAACCCCTTTTAAAAGCTCCACAGCACAGCAGAAATTATATGTTTGTGCTTTGCCTGTTGGATGGAGAGGGTGGTAACTACAATGAGGGATAGTGATGTGGGTGACCTTGTCCTCGTTTCTGTTATTCTTGCCAGCATTTTTAATAGGCCACATTTCAAAAGCATTTGGAATTATTCCTGCCTGAGTTATAAGCAGTGTTAGACATCATTTCTCCAGGCTACTTTCCACCTAACATATAAATACAGAGTACTTCAGTTTCCTCAGAGTGCTAAAAGAAGTGGGTAAGGAGGCCTTTGTTTGTTGCCCTACTATTCATCTTGTGTGTGCATTGTATATCCACATGTTCTGGAAAACATGTCATAATTACCTTGTGAGGTAATGTAGGAGGGCCAGAACCATTCACTTTGCACCTTATTTTCCTCGTGTTTGATGCGTATGTGTTAAGGTAGCAAGACACCCTTCCAGGGCACTGACTCGCAGCTCTCGGTGCGAGGGCGGCTATGTCCGCGTGAAGAGGCAGGGACAGTCCACTGGGCTGGTGAGAAAGCAGAAGGTACCAGAGAACGGTGGTTCTCTGGGCAGTAGGTGTCTCTGGGCTGGGGAGGTGGGGGAAGCAGTAGCGGTATTTTACTTTTATCTTATTTCTATTCATGTATTTGCCAAATTTTGTTCAGTGAGCACATATTAATTACTTTAGTAATCAGGGGCCAAAGATCAGGAATGAATCCCCAGCCCCCTTGAAGTTCTAATACTTTATTACCACTGGTCTCTTTTTTTTTTTACTATTTCACTTCAATGCTGTTGGGGAAAGTAGAGAATTAAAGTTTATGTTGAAAAATGCTATTATTATTATATCACAATTAAGCAATAAGAAAGGGTCGACTGTGTTACCAATATGATTTTGTAATCCATTTTTGGTTAAGTTTTTATAATTATTTTTCTTATGGGAATTCTGTGTTAAGGCTGTCTTACTGTAATCCTTCTGACCAAGCTAAGACTCGAGCTTTTTGGATATTCACCAGGATTTTAATGAAATATCTGAGGGATTTTTGTGAAGAAAAAACATTTTCCATCGAGGTCTTATATCTGTACTGGGGACTGTGCTCTTGTGTATTAATTTAATTAATCCTTACAACACCCATTGACATGGGTACTATCATCCCTCTGTTTACAACTGAGCAAACTGAGGCACAGAGAAATTGTAGTACCTTCCAGGTCATATAACTAGTAAGAGGTAGAGCAGACATTCAAACCCAGGCAGCCACACTCGAAGACTTGAATGCTTAATCCTCATCTCACCATTCATTCGAGTGCTTCACAACTAGACTAAACTGCCTCTCTCATAGTAGAAACCCCAGTTTATCACACGGCAATTGGATTTAGATCTGGAAGATGACTCAGGGAACATTTTTCCAAATGTCTCACTGTGATGTAGATGGAAACACAGGTTCAAAGAGGCACACGGTTAGCGAGTGCTAAAGCGGGGCCCAGGGTCCCCCACTCCCCTTTCTACCAAGTCCTGCGGCCGCATGCTAATGCCCTTACAAGCAGGTGAGCCCCATTAAAGGAGCCCTTTTGTTTTGTTCTGTTTCAACAGAAATCAATTAAATTTTAGACAGAAGACCTCAGTTTTCACTTTTTAATAAAGCCTATTGCTTTGGAACCCTGCTTATAAGGGAGAAGAGCAGCAAGCATTAAATGTTCTCGTTCGGGAAAGAGTAGGAACACAGAGTAAAGAGAAACGGAATGGCCAGCACAGTTCTGAAACTGTAGCAAAGCATAGCTTTATCCCAAATCCTCTCTTGCTCCAAACCTTCAGTTCCTCTTGCACAGAATTTTCTATGGAAATATACCTTCAGATTTGTGATGGAAATATCTTATATCGGACTTCTGCAGACACAGACAGCTTAGATTGGGAGAAGGCAGGACCGAAGTTAAAGTACCATCAGGGGCCAGGCAAGCCCCAGCCCTGAGAGGAGAGCCATCCTAGCAAATGCCAAGGGAATGACAGCATAGGTACATACCCCACTTTGTTCCAAAAAGCATTTCAAGTGACTCTTGGGCATGCATATAGTACAACAGGATAAAATTTAAGTAATAAGAAAATCAGGGTAAAGAAAAAAAGGTAAATAAGATGAAAACAAGAGTAGGATTAATAAACAAAATGCATTTGATAAGGTTCAATAAAACTGTTAAATTACAGCTGCATGTTTGGTCTGAGCTCCATAATGGCTAAAGAAAAGAAGGCAGTGAGTCGAGTTCAATAGTGTTCTTTTATTTATTTATTTATTTACGTTTATCCATTTTTACACCCCCACCCACCCCGCCCCGTTTTTGCTGTTTTTTGTGTGTCCATTCGCTAGGCAATTCTCTGTGTCTGCTTCCTGCCCTCTCTTCTCATCCTTCTCCTGTTTTCACTGGGATTTGATCCTGAGAACCTCCGATGCGGGAGAGAGGCATCCTACCGCCAGCACCACCTTAGTTCCTGTTTTTTTGGCATGTCTTGTCTTGGTTCTCCCTTGTGTTACTCTCCTGTTATGTCACCATTTTGCTGCGTGGCTTGGCGGGGCCTGATGGAGCACCTGCATACAGGGCCTGGCGGCACACCTGCTCGCAGGGCCTGGCGGCCCGCGCACCTTCTATATTTTTCTTTTTCTTTATTTTTATTGGGAGGTCCCGGGGATTGAACCCAGGTCCCTCCATATGGGAGACGGACGCCCAACCATTTGAGCCACATCCACCCCCAACAGTGTTCTTAATAGACATAAAATCACGTGCTGAGGAAAGGCACGGCTTTCCCCAGCACTGAGACCAGAGAGGAACTTGAGCTGTGAGAGCCTCACTGGAGTGTGCTGCTCGCACTGGAATGTGCCTGCAGGCACCTGGAGACTTTAGTAAAATGTAGGCTCTGGTTCAGAAGGTCCAGGGGAGGGCCTGAGACCCCACAGTTCTGACAAGTGTCCGGCGATGCCAGTGCTGCTGGTCCCCGGACCACACTTTGAGCAGCAAGGATCTAGGCCAGGTTTGGGAGCTTGGAATTAATCTGCGGGTGGTGAAGAACTACCTTCATTTCTTCTGTTTCAGCAGGAGGGACGAAGTCAGGTTTGCATTTTGAAAAGCTCACTGGTGGCAGGGTAGAAGAGGATTGGAAAGCACAGTGAGATGGGTAGCAGAGCAGCGCTAATACGTAGCTGATTGCGTTCTCAACAGCTTCTTACAAGAAAACCAGCAGCTCGTTTCCCAGGGCCGTTTCTTATCATCCTCCTCCTCTGAGCTGATGGCACATACCCAAAGCCCCCACATCTACAAGGGGTCAGAATGGTGGCTGTATCCATGAGTTAAAGTTTGAACAACCAGGAACCGTTGTTGTGTCGATCTTTAGGCAAATCTTTAAAAATAGTGTTAGTTCATTAAAGTCATCTTTTGATAAGAATTAAGTTGCAGAGGATTCTAGCAGGAACCAGGAGTTCGGACATTTCAGGTTCCTTATTAAGGGGAGATTCTTCTGAGGGTGGGAGAGGGAAGTGGAGAGGACCATCCCAGCCTGCGGGCAAAGAGCAATGTACATAGAGAACGCAAAGAGCTGAAGCCCAGGCAGACGGTGTGTCGACAGACATGGAAGGGTATTCCCAAAGAATAAGACAGCAACCAGGAGTGCCAGGCGAGGAGACTCCCAAGCATCCATTCTCATCTCGGTCATCATCGGTCATGTTGCAGGGGAGGGGTGCTGGCACCCTGGCCACCAGCTAGCGTTCAGGTCCCTGGGTCAAAGACAAACAGGAAGGAAAAGCACCTTAAGAATACGTCACAGAGTGGTGCTCTGGAGTCCCTTAAATATGTCCTGCCTAAGCTTAAATTGCTTCTAGGAACAATTTAAATATATATCAAGAGTGATCTAAATGGATTTAGGCTATGTATGCAATTAAAGTGACTGTAGGGCTAGAGTGACCTGAAAAATTAGGGCATCTGCCAAGGGGCAGGAGAAGAGTTGCTGCCACTAAGCAGGAATAAAGGCACAGTGAGGGGTGAGAGAGAGAGCTGCCTTTATGAGTACATACAAGGAGTCCTGCAAGTTCAACGTGCCAGTTCATGCGCATAGGCATAAGATCTTTTTTTTTTTAAGAAGCTTTAGATTACATAGATTAAAAATATAGGGGGAAGCGGATGTGGCTCAGTGGATAGAGCCCCCGCTTACCATATGCGAGGCCCCGGGTTCGCTTCCCAGGGCCTCCTTGTGAGGGCAGGCCGGCTCGCGCGGCGCCTGGGCTGATGCGGCAAGACCTCACAGCAAGGGGGAGATAAGCAGACACAGAGAAGACACGCAGCGAATGGACACAGCAACACAAGCGGCAAGGGGGGATAAATAAATAAAATAAATAAATCTTAAAAAAAAAAAATATAGGGGATTCCCATATGCCCCACTCCTTCCCCCTCCCACACCTTCCCACACTAACAACATCCTTTATTAATGTGGTGCATTTGTTACAATTGATGAACCCATATTGAAGAATTTCTACTAACCATGGACTACAGTTTACATTATAGTTTACACTCTGTCCTGCACAATTTTGTAAATTATGACAAGATATACAATGGCCTGTATCCATCACTGCAGTGTCATGCAGGACAACTCCAATGTCCTGAAAATGCCCCCAGATTATAGCTATTCTTCCCTCTCCCATCCCTCAGAACCTCTGGTGGCCACTGCCTTTACATCAATGATGAATTCTTCCATTGCTAGAATAATAGTAAGTCTATAGCAGGGATTATTTTCTACTTTATGTGTTCCTGTTTTTCTTCACTGGCAACAGTGAACTGGAATGGGGAGATCAGTGAGTGTGGTCACCACCCAGATGAGAGACAAGAGCAGTGGCAGTAGGGCTGGTGGGGAGAAATATTTAGAAGACGGGTAAATGATTGGCTGGGAGGTTAAGGGGTAGGGAAGACTCAGGGGTAGCCTCAGGATTCCTGATTTGGATACCTGGTTGTATTAGGGTTCTCTAGGGAAACAGAACTGACAGGAGCTAGATACACATATTAGGGAAATATGAGGTTTATTATAGAAATTGGCCCACATGGCTGTGGGGATTCACAAGTCCAGATTCCATAGGACGGGCCACAAGCTGAAAACTCCAATGACAGTTTCAGTTAGTTCCCTGGGAGAACCTGAATGGCTGAAGTAGAGATAGAAATTCTTCTTTCTGACTGCTGAAATCATCAGTTCTCCCTTTAAGACCTTCGACAGATTGGATGAAACTTCTCTCATTCCTGAAATCAGTCCCCTTTGTTGATTGGAGATGAAATCAGCTGCAGATGCAATCAGTTGATTATTTAAATCCACCAAATATCCTCACAAGTAACAATCAGGCCAGTGCTTACTTGACCAAACAACTGGACACCTTAACGTAGCCAAGTTGACACAGGAACTTAAGCATCACACTATTGGAAAGTTGTTCCGTTAATCTCGATCTGAATATCCTGGAGGTGAAATAGGTTTAAGCCAAAGGGTGGGTAGGAGGATAGGGAAAGAAAGTGGAAGAACTGATGAGATACCCAGTTTTGAACCTGTTAAACCTGGGACATGTGGTAGTTGTGTAGGAGTTGAATGGCTTTCAAGGCCCCATGCTCTGACCTCACTTCCCCTTCACTTATTCCAGGAGCTACCAACTGGACCTTGCCATCTTTCTTGAGCACACCCCCATTTTTCTCTTACTTACCTTTTCAGATGCTATTTTTTTTTTTGCCAGGCAGTTCTTCCCCTCTCCCACCTTCAAAATTGTAGCTATTAATTTTGAATAATTGTAGCTATTATTCAAGACTTTGGGGTGATGGACCTGGTTGATGTGCCCTGTAAATTCCAGAGTGCCTCTCAGAAAACGTGGACCTTGTCTTACATAGCTACAATGTCATTGTCACTATTACTGTTAAATCTGTATCAAACCAGAACTTATACAAAAACTAACAGTTGTTTTTGTTGTTGTTGCTGTTTTGAGGTACTAAGGATTGAACCTGGGCTCTCATTTGTGGGAAGCTGGCACTCAACCACTGAGCCACATCAACTTCTCTGAACTGGTGTTTTCATTTGTTTTGTGTTTTTTCATGAGGTACCGGTAACCGAACCTGGGACCTCCCATGTGGGAGGCAGGTGCCCAATCACTTGAGCCATATCCACTCCCCAATAGTTATTTTTTAGTGTCATCTACGACCTGATTCATAATTAGATTTCCTCAAATGACTCAAAAATGCCATTTTATAGTTTGAATGAGGAGCCAAACAAGGTCCAATCATTACATTTCATTGTTCTATCCCTTGTCTTTTTTAATCTATGGCAGACATTTCCTCACTTTTTTTCCTCATGCCACTGACTTCTTGCAGAAACCAAGTAAGTTGTACTGTAGAATGTCCCACATTCCAGATTTATCTGTTTGCTTCTTTTTGATGTCATTGAATTTCTTCCTCTGTCCTTCCCTTTTCCTTTTGTTCTCAAGTGAACGCTTAAAACACTTCTGTGCTCTCCTGCTTTTTGTCCTTATCACATACTTTCTATTATAATATAGTCTCCTTAAAAGCTGAGACTATGTCTTACCCAACTTTGTGCTTTCTATATGGCATCTAATATATGCACTCAAAAAAATGTTATTCAACTAAACTATCTAGGAAGAGTTTTGGTTCATCTTTCAAAATATGTTCCGGAACTTATTCTCAATCTAAAGAAATTTACATTAACAGCTAAGTTGCCAGGGAAGTCCTTGATAATGTCGATCACTCTTTCCTAATTTGCACTGAAAGAATTACAGTCTTAAAGGGGCACATGTTTAATATCTGAGGAGTCCTATAATTGGGGACATTGTAAAACACTTAAATGAAATTTCCAAGTCCCCTACATTCTTTCTAGGTCCATATAGAAATGATTTCAGAAATCAACTGTGTTGTGCATTCAGCATGAAAACCTGTTTGCTAATCATATTTCTGATCAAGAGAGTTTAATTTTGCTTAGTAGCTAGAATAAAACTGAAAGACTGAGTATAAAACACCATCATGTGTATGCTTTGTTGTTGATAACTAACTGCACTCCAAGCTTTAATAACCAGAAGGGAGTAGAAGAAACTTCAAAAGGTTGCATGATAAATGTTTGTGACAATGTGTCAGCTGAACATTAAACAGGATCTTTGTAAATCCTCTCAGTCTAAGTGGTTTAAATGGAAAGTTTTAAACTTTTTCCTTCATGAGTATTGGCTCCAGATATCACAGTATCCTAAGGTTAAAAAAAAAAAAACAGCTTTATCTGGCACACAGGATTTTCATCCCCCATGTGCATGTGGGCTGCAGGAAACAGCCTCACCTCCACCTCTTCACCATTTTCTCTTTCATCGTCTAGGAATACACCATCATTCTACTGGAATTGCTTCCTTTATAACCTGAAATGACTCTGTATACACAGTTATAGAAACATAGATGTAGTAATAGTAATATTTCCCTAATGCCACTTTCTAGATCATCTCATAATGAGAATAACTGTTGGTCCTTACATGGATTTTAAAAGGTCTACTAGAACTGGTAGTATGAAAGGAGTGTGTATTTGTGTGTGTTTTAGTGTTTCAGAAAGAAAACCTTTCTTTTTTGGCACCATACTCTCATAGGCGAGCCATTGACATCACTATTACTGTTAAATCTGTGTCAGACCGGAACTTATTTTTCCTCCTGCTTTTTATGCTTTCTCATCCATTAAATGAAGGACTTAATGTCTTAACACCAAACCCAGAGCATTTGGGGTCACTGGAGGTTTGAAGGAAGGTAGCATCAACTTAGCTTCTAGATACGATGAAGAAAAAAACAGTGACCCATGGTAGCAAAAGGTGGAGGTGCTGGAGGTGCAGAGGCAGGAGCAGTAGGTGCTTATGCTGGCCTGGGGTCCTTCCCACTCTGCCTTTCCAGCTGGGCAGCCTCGTGCAAACTCTAGGAGCCTCCTCTCCTCTTAAAATGAGGCTCTAGCTCGGGATTGCTGTGAAAGGAGGTGGAGCATTGGAAGCCCCGAGCACAACGCCTGACACATGGGCATTAAAATGTTAGCTTTAAGTTGAGCACAGTAAGAAGGAAGTCCAAATGGACAGATGAGGAAGCTGAGGAAGGGAGTCAGAGCAAGGTGGAATTTGAGCCTTGAGGTGGTAAGAGATGGTCAGGCCCTTAGGTCTTGGGAGATAGAGAATGGCCTCATAAAAAGGCAATCTTAAAGAAAATTTTGTCTTTACTAGTATGCAGACATTGGAAAAGTCTGGGATCTGGATGTGCAGTAATCCTGGTGTGAAGAAATGAGGAAGGGCCTAGATAAGAGTCACTGCAAAGAGAAACTGAAGGAACTCAGGCCAGCTAACTGGCAGTGAGACCTGAGAGCGGGCACTCACAGACGGCTGTGGGGTGGGAAGCCGGGTGACTGTGTCACTGATGGGCAGGCAGGACAGTTAGGAGGGTGTCTGGTGGGGGAGGGGGCAGAATCAGGAGTTTGGTTTTGGTCTTGATAATTTTGAAATGATGGTGAGGCAACATGTGCACACATAAGAGAGACAAATTAGAGGACTCGTGAGCTACTGAGTTTGGAGATGAGCTTTAGAAGTCATCGACAGGAAAGCACTAGTTAGAACTAGTGTTTCCCTTGACTGTTGGACAAGGGAAGCTGGTTATCTTGATACACGTTCAAACTCAAAGGCTCTAAACTGAACTCATGGTCTTTCTGCCCCCAAACTGCTCCATTATTGCTTTTTTAGCAGCACATTCTAATCAAAGTGATCGTCATTATTATAACTGTTGAAACTGTCACCTAGAAACTTATTTTTCCTCTTCCTTTCCATACATTGTAATTTTACTGTGCCCTTGCTTTGGTTAATGACTGCACCCAACTCACAATGCTGGAAACCTTGTAGTTGTCCTTGAACCTCCCTCTCTCAGAGCTAATGCATTCACTCCTGCCACTGTCACACCCCATCAGGCCTTCTGGCTCCAGTGTGGCCCATGTGTATATCCTCCTGGGCCCTTCCCTTCTCACCATCTCTAGCCCATCCCTCATCTCTCTTGGGTCTATTGCAGTAGCCTCCTAAAAGTCTCTCTACCATGGCTGAGTGAACTCATGAAGCAGATTCTCCTATATATCTTATGTTACACAGGGCTGTAAAATTGTGATGGTTTTTTTTAGAAATTATTTTTATTTCTTCAGCGTTTCCAAACCATGTCTCACTGACTTGGCATTTAATAGGTTTTGCACTTTTATTCTGCCTCATTCTATGTTCCCAGCCTTGGCAAATGCTTATGTGCCTTGCCTTTTCTCATATGATCATGAGGTTCAGAGGCACATTTTTCTGAGCCTGGTTTTCTACCATACATTGAGAGGGCAGAGATCCTTTCCTCTTGCCAAGACTCTTAATAGCCTCCAGCAGGCCTTACTGCCACCATTCTCCACATTGCCACCTGAATATTCTCCCTATATTATAAATCTGATCACCTTAGGCCCTTTTGTGGTCTCGCATTACTACAGAACAAATTCTAGTGTCCTCCTGACCCACAAGGCCAGGTAACTCCAACCAGCCTTTCCAAGTTCAGTGCCCATTCTCTGCCCATCAGGCCTTCTGCCCACCAGGCCTTCTGCCCAGCCAACACATCTGGCCATTTCATACTGCCATGCCTTTTCCTCTGTGGTTGGATCGCATGGCCCACTCTTCTTCTCTCTCCTCTTGGCAGACATTCTCCAGCTCCCACGTTATCTCCTCCAGAAAGCCTTCTCTGTTAAAGTGTCCCCAGCACGTGCTGCTTTCCTCCTGTTTTCAATCTCGATGCTTGGCAAGACTTCTCTTTAGCACTGTTTACACTGTATTATAGTTATTCTTTTACAAGTCTGTCATATATATTAAATGCTTTTTTGAGGGTAATGTTTAACACAGTGCCCAGCACATAGTATATGCCCAGATTATAGAAATACTTTTTTTAAGTTATAGAATTAAGTACTTAATTGTCCAAAGGAGACAGTGTATAGAAAGAAAAATGGAGGGATAAGAACCAAGTTTGGGAACTATCTAGACTTGAAAGAGGAGAAGGGGGAGGAGGAGAGAAAGGCATGCTGTAAGAGGGAGGAGGATAACCAGGATTTTTTGGTGTCAAAGGGAAAGACTTCTAGGAGGAGAGGCTTCTTGCAGTGTTCAGTGCAACAGAGAGGCCAAGGAGAATAAAGATATGGGAAAGGCCATTAGGTTGACAATGAAAGAGTCGTTGCAAAGAAAACGTTTAATAAAGCGAGGGAATCCTAAGTCAAGTTACAGATGAGAAAGGAGTTGGCTGAGGAGGAGAAATATGAGCATTAGTAAAACACTTGTTAGAAATGTGGCCATCACCGAATGAAAGAATGTCAGGGTTGTAGGGACCAGAGAAGCGACTCAACAAACCCTCCTCCACGACAAGAGAAAAGCAAGGCGACCAGGTTCTAGGCAGGCAGCAGGGTAAAGACAAGCGTGCGGGTCTCGGTGCCGAGAGGGGCTCAGCGGGAAGCGCGAGACGGGCAGTTGTCACTGACCCCTTAGAATTTGGAGAGAGACAACAAGACCTTGAGGGAGCAGACTGGTAAAGCTGTTTTTTATCTAGGGACAGAGGAAGAGGAGTGTGATGTAGTTTGAGAGGGTGAAAAAAATCTGGGAAAATTTTGGTGAGAATACCCTGTTTAAAGTGAAAGGCAATGTGATCTTTATATAATTGGCAAGTGTTTCCAGTAAATACTTAGTACCTTGGTATAAATAACACTTAAAGCATTTCAGAGATCACTTAAAAAGCACGGGAGGAAGGTCATTGCCCCTTTTGGGACTCATAATTTAAAAGGAGAGGAAAAAAACAGATGAATTCATAATGCAAAGATATGTGAATATGTCCTCATATAGGGTACACAATGACTTATTGAGAAATACGAGTTGTCTCCAATCTAGGTTTGAAATGTTTCAAGGAAGTAATGAATCTTGACTTCAGTTTTAATAGAGGAGAAATTCACAGCTTGTTGGAGAGGAATTGGAATGATGCTGCAGATTCAGGGGATCGCATGTGTGAATGATTAGCATTATAAGAAAATCAAAATATAAATGAAGTGATTTATGGGTTCCCTCTTCTCTGGGCTTGCTCAGAAGAAGGGGTGGTCTGTTAGGATTTAACAGTTTACAGTCTGTTCTGCAGAGAATAGACTGAGGTTTGAGTGGTTATCATACTGGCCAAATGAGGAAACTCCTCTGTGATCCTGAAAAATCTAGCTGTGATCCTTGACCTTGATCCCAGACTCCTACCATCTGAGATAAGAACTTGTCCACAAGTCAAGCTGTCTAGAGTGACAGAGGGGGGAAACTGTGCTTTGAATTTCGTGAGTAGAAATACACGGGCTGCTTTAAGAGAAAAGGGTAAGGCGGGTTGGTCCTTGGTGTGACTTGGCAAACACCAATGAGGTGTGTTAGATCAGCACGGTTTTGCAATGACCTGATTTTTTATCTGGAATCTCTGTTAAGACCAGGAAATACTGACTTCTTTTATTTTATTTTATTTTATTTGTATTTATTTACTTTTTTAATATATTTTTTTTATTTTTTTTTAAATACTTAGATTGCATAAATGTTACACAAAAAATATAGGGCTTCCCATATGCCTCACACTAACTTCTTTTAAAAATGCTTTTTTAGGACATTTATAGGAAGTTTTTTTAGGAATTTTAAAGGATTGAAAACTTTATTTTTTTGGAGAAAACATTACTCTTGTTTTGAAGATGGACACAAGATTTTTGCCTTTTGTGTTGAATCAGTGGCCTATTAAGTACAATCGTAATAGCTCACGTCAACGGGCAGCTTCTCATATATGTGCTTTGTTGCAACAACTAAAAAGTTTCCACCTGAAAGGAATTTTGCCTTATGTGAAAAATAGCATATATATTGAGTTAAAACCCCAAAAGATATCTTTTTCTTCATAGTAATATCTCTGGAGAGAGAGAGTTTGTATTATGAGGTGTTTTTTGTGTGTGTGTGTGTTTTTTTAAGTGCTTGCTTGGAATGTTAAAAAATTAAAAACTTAAATGTGGGCCATAAAATACACACACACACTATTGTGTTGTGAATACATTAGTGGTTTCTGTAGTAACTGTTTTCCTGGTTTTCTTTAGAGTTGCAGTATTAACCCATCCTTCATTATCATAGCATCACTAATGAAGCTTTTTTTATGGATTGTTACTTATCCTGGATAGGTCTGAAAGAACAAATTGCTTTAAAAGGAATCTTGAGTGGCATTCCAGTTGAAGAAGATTTGTTACATTTGTTTGTAGATTTGGCCTCTTTTTTAAAATACAAAATAGGTGCTCCAGTGGTCTCTGTAAATAGCCAGTAAGACCACCCAGTAAAAATATCACTCCCTACCATCGTGTAATCTTCTGTAGTACCAGATTTGTATCCTGTTATGCGAATGACAGAGCTTGGCCTTCTTGTTTTCTCCCAGTCATTTAAGCTGCATTAAAAATAAATCTGTAGGCGGGGGGAGCGGATGTGGCTCAAATGATTGGGCATCCATCTGCCATATGGAGGGACCTGGGTTCGATCCCCGGGACCTCCTGGTAAAATAAAAATAGAGAGAGAGAGAAAGCATGCATGTCACCAGGCCCCACACACGGGCATACCAGTCCCCACCGAGCCACACAGCAAGATGATGATGTAACAGGAGAGAGACACAGGGTAAAGCCAAGACGAGACATGCCAAAAAACCAGGAACTGAGGTGGCGCAGGTGGCAGGCCGCCTCTCTCCCACGTCGGAGGTCCCCAGGATTGAATCCCAGTGAAGACAGGAGGAGAAGGATGAAAAGAGAGGGCAGGAAACAGACACAGAGAATTGCCCAACAAATGGACACAAAAACAGCAAATTGGGGGGGGGGGTTAAAATAAATAGATAAAGTAAATAAATAAATCTATAAAAAAATAATCTGTAGAGAAGCGGATGTGGCTCAAGCAATTGGGCTCCCGCCTATCACATGGGAGGTCCTGGGTTCAGTTCCCAGTGCCTCCTAAAGAAGACAGCGAGCTGGTGCGACAGGCAGGCACAGCAAGCTGATGCAACAAGATGATGCAAGAAGAGACACAAGAAGGAAAACATAATAAGAGACACAACAAAGCAGGGAGCGGAAGTTCCCAGTGCATCCTAAAGAAGACAAGCAAGACAGTGAGCTGGCGCGACAGGCAGGCACGGCAAGCAGGCACGGCAAGCTGACGCGGCAAGCTGACGCAACAAGAGATACAAAAGACAAAAACACAATGAGAGACAACAAAACAGGAAATGGAGGTGGCTCAAACGATTAGGAACCTCCCTCCCACATTGGAGGTCCTGGGTTCAGTTCCCGGTGCCTCTCAAAGAAACAAGGAAGATGAACAGACACAGCCAGCGCAAACAAGGAGGGGGTCGGGAGAAATAAATAAAATAAACAAAATAAGTAAATCTGTAAATCTGACATAGAATATATTGAGATTTTGTTGCTTTTTTTGTATTTTACCTCAGCTTTCAGTTAGCAATAGTAGAAAGAAAAACCTTTACTCTCTCTTTGTCAATTTACAGTGCCAAGAAATACCTACTTCGGAAGTATTGTTAGCACCATTTGTAGACTGAATTGGAGTAATGCTACTTACACAAATGCGGGCCTTACTAAAAAGATAATTAAGGTTTAAATTAGAGTCACCCTTACTTTGCCTTTAAAATTAATGCCTCTTCACTGTAGTCACAGGTCAGGGCTCATTTCTGTTTGATGTACAAACCAACCAGTAGAAGATTTGCCAAGATTTTATCATCTTAACATACTTTATAACAAGAATTTTTAAATCAAATTATATGTTTTAGGTGCAATTTTTTTAAATTACATGTTTTAAAAACAGCCCATTACTATTAACAAATAAACCTTGAATTTTACTCTATATAAATTATACCTCAACAAAACTCTAAATAAACTTTCCCTTTCCAGTTGTCTTCTCCTTAGCTCAAAATATGACCATCCCACTCCCTGCTTTCTTCACTTTATGTCTAGAATATAGATGGCGAATTCTCTTAGATCACACCCTACCTACTGAATGATCATGAATCATCTGTTTTCTCCTGAGTAAGACAGTAAATTTGAACTTTATGAAAAGAAGAAAATGGTGACTTCATTATCTTAAGTGGGAAAGCTTTTTTAAAAAGTGTATTATTGGAAGCTTTCAAGCACACACAAAAGTAGGGGAGAACAGTAATCAGAACCCCCATGTCCCCATCAGCCAGTTTCAACAATTTTCAACCATTGGCCTGGGTGGCTTCTTTCTGGCAGTTTCTTTAACACTGATTCAGTGATTTTCTTGGTTCCTTTTCCTTTAAAACTCCTCAGTCATGCAGAGTATGAGGCTAACAAGACCCGGTCGGAATGTCACCCAGCAGAGGCTTGTCTGCTTCCCTCTGCTTCGTGACCTCACCAAGCCCTCAACAAACCCGACCTGGCCGACCCCTGTTTTATATTTATGTAGGGCAGAATTTAAATCCACAGCCATGTTTGCTTACGTATGGCTTGATCCAGTCCCTCTAACACAATCACATACAGAACACTAGCATTCAAGGTTCATACTCCACCCGGGCCATGTGGACAGATTAGGAACAGAACAGAGGAGAGGATCCGATCCGTCTACACTCTGCCCTTTCAGTGTATGGTAGAAAACCAGACCCAGAAAAAATGTGCCCCTAAGCCTCATGGCCATTTGTAAAAAGGCCAGGCACAAGCATTTTGCCTTGACTTGGGAACACAGAATGCGGCGGAATGTAAGTACAAGTCACGTTAAATTTCAAGGCAGTGAGAACTGGTTTGAAAAATTTTTTTTTTTTTTTTTTAAAAAGGGCATATTTTACAGCCTGTGTAACACAAAATGTATTGGAGAATCTGCTTCCAGAGTTCACTTTCCATCATTACAAAGTTTCCAGAACAACTGATTGAGGAGAAGGGTGGCCTTTCTGCTGTCGATGATTCTTTTTGATTTGGAAGTGGATTTTTCCTAATTTCTCACAACTGAGGTTGTGGTAGAGGTGGGAAAGTAAAGACTGTAGGATTGTATTCACTGGGAGAACCTGGTATTCGGGATATTCTGGGTTATGAACTAACGACAAATTGGTGTGTTTAGACAGCCTGCTGTGTAAAGGGAGTAAGGCCACAGCTCCCACATACCAGAACGGATGCCCCCACCCCCCTCCAGCCTCACCCGACACGTGGCCAAGGGGTGGGCCAACAGCAAGGTCAGAAATCTCTAGAAAGGCTTCTCGTCACATATTCTCTGTCATGTGCCTTGTACACTGGGAACATTTTGATTATACTTTTGTCATCACAGAAACACAATATTTCTCCCTACCAATGAAGGTTTTCTTTATTAAATAGCTTTTTACCCCACTTGATAATTGGAATGAGCTTTTGTTTCATTTATTCATTATTAAAGTGCATGTTTCTGCCATCACTTCATGCTTGTTTAATTGATTCAGAAATTATGGACGAAAACTGTGGTTTCTAATAAGTTTTAATGAGTTTTAAGTTCTATACATAATTCCTTAAAGCACAGTTTTACAAGTTAAATAATGGCAGGCTTTGAATTATGTTTATAAATTTTATACTCTTCTTTTTTCAAACCAACAGAAAAGCCCTAATTCTGTTGCAGGTGGCACTCAGTCGGTACATTAGCTACCGGGGTCTTCCACTAACCCCAAAGAGTCCATTAACTTGTAAAGCTTTTGTACTTTAATTTACTCTAATTATTACCATTTTTAAATCAATTTATGCTGTAACCTTCTCCCTTTTTAAGAGTGTGGTATACCCTCATTGTTCTTGTAGAGCTCATTATTTCATTTATATTTTTCTTCTGGAAAGTGACCTTCTTTGTTCCCCACCAACACAAAGCACTCTCACAGTCAAGGGCAGTGTAGCTTCCTATAGCAAGATGACTTACATGGTATTTAAAGGCAAATTTAATTAGGAGAAAAGGACTGTCTTTTCAGTAATGATGCAAGTTAACACAGCAGAGCAGAGAGACAAGGAATAATTTTGCAGAATAAACAGTTTAACTGTTCAAGTTGGGTTTTGTCTTATATTTTTGATCCAGTGTTGGTCATTCCATTCCATTCTTTAATTATCTTGGGCTTTTCTCAGGAATAAAGGTTGTGATTTTTTTTTTCTGCCAAGTTTCAAATTAGAAAGTTTTTGAATAACGAAGCCACATCTGAGAAGAAAGTTCTCAGTTGTCCTTATTGAGTAATTGTGGTCATTTCACATAGTCCTTGTGTCTAATAGTCTCATAATTTTTTAGAATATAAGACCAGGAACAGCTGGTAACATACGCTGTCATTTTTCTTTCATCTAGTACATTTTAACTTTTTTGAAAGTGGAATATTATTTGGTTACTTTTCAATTTTTAACTGATGTTTTTAGTAAATAATGAAAGTAATTTTTAGATGTAACAGCTTTCTCTGATTAGCCTTAGATCATGTTTTACATCTTCAGTAATTATGAGCAAATTTTAAAAGTGGTACATTTTTTAACATAATTTGAATCCTATCTTGATTATGTTGATAAAATAGGGTAGACCTGGGGAGCAAATGTAGCTCGGTGGTTGAGCACCTGCTTCCTATGTACGAGGTCCTGGATTCAATCCCCAGCACATCCTTAAAAAAAAAAAAAAAGGTAGAGCTAATAGTCTTTTCACTATGTTAAGACGCGAGAAAGGATCAGCTTCATAATCCTGACTTCTTCAGTTGCCTCCAACCATCTGAATTCTCATTAGCTTTCATGGCCTCCTCATGCCTGCTCGTAATTGTGGGTGTCCCCCAAAGGTCTGGTTTTAGAACCTCTTCTCTTTTTACTTGGTTCCCTAGGAAGTTTCCCTGTCTGCACTTCCGTCCGGGACCTCTGTCCACCATTCAGACCCGTCTTCCTTCTGGAAGTCCCACCAGCACTTCAAACTCCACATGTCAAAAGCCGTGCTACCTACCGCTTCTGACTTGCTCCTCACGCCTTCTTCAGTTCCCAGTGTTACTCTCCTTTGGTCATTCAGTGTCAAAGCCTTGTGGTATCCCGAGCCCCTCTTGCCGGATCCCACTGCACCCGTCCCCTTCTCCACACCTGCTGCTCTCTTCTCATGCCTGGCCTTCACTTGGCAGCAGCCCCCAGACTTAACCTCTTGACTGCACTCTGAAGAACCATTTCTTCAAAAATCAAGGGGGATAAACCTTTGGGGCATGAACAGAACCAAATGCTGCTGTGAAATGAGGAAGAAAATTGGTTTCTGGCTTTCGCACTTGGGAGGTAGTGAGTGGCCAGGGTGAAAACAGACTTAGGACAATAGTGGGGCTGAAGTCAGGTCATAACGAGGTGCGGAGAGAGTGAGGGGGGCCTCGGGACACTGCATGTGGGCCACTCCCGTGAGTTTGCTGGTGAAGGGAGGGAGGGAGACGATG
>JAQZBX010016558.1:15096-36472 GCA_029593785.1 Cabassous unicinctus | reverse complement strand
TATCCCCCCCTTGCTGCTTGTGCTGCTGTGTCCATTCGCTGCGTGTCTTCTCTGTGTCTGCTTATCTCCCCCTTGCTGTGAGGTCTTGCCGCATCAGCCCACGGCGCCGCGCGAACCGGACTGCCCTCACAAGGAGGCGCCGGGAAGCGAACCTGGGGCCTCTCATATGGTAAACGGGGGCTCTATCCATTGCGCCACACCCGCCTCCTGCCGTGAGGTTGCTGCATCAGCCCACCGCACCGCTCAGGCCAGCGTGCGCTCACAAGGAGGCCTCCGGACGCGAACCCGGGCCTCCCATATGGTAAACGGGGGCTCTATCCACTGAGCCACACCCGCTTCCCCAGTTCCAATAACTTTTACCCGCACCCACGTTACTGATAAAGCCAAAAGGCACCAATGCGTGGAGGTACTTGGCACATGGGGGGCTGGGGTGGGTCCATATAGTGGGGTCTTGAAGGACTTCGAAGTTTCCAGCAGTGGGAGACAGGGAGGGACAGCTCCCCCGAAAGAAAGAATGGACGATGCAGATGCCTAGATGCAGATACCAATGATGCAAGAAAAATCAGCGAGCAGCCAAAAGTATTAAGGAAATACTGTCTACTAAGTTAACCCTGAAAATGGGGTGAGCTCCTCCTGAAGCTGAGGGCTTCGCCTCTGGTTTTGGTTAGATTCCCTTTTAAAATCTTTGGTGGTGGCATTGCTCTTTCCCTGGGGGACTCCAGGTGGAAGACTGGGGGGGAATTGAAGGGTGAGAGGCCTGTGCTTAATTTGCCACTTTTGAATCCAAATCCTTCACTCTATTTTAATCTTTGTAACCCTCATACACCATAAAATAGGATCATTGTGCTTTTTTATTGCATTTTCTTGCAGGTTTATTGAGATACAAATGACATACAAAAAATGCATGTATTTAAAGAGCTGAATTTGATGAATGTTGACGTAGGTATACATCCATGAAACTATTTTCCCAGTCAAGATAAGGAAGCTATTTGTTACCCTGAAACTTTTCTCACATCCCTTTGTAATCTTTCCTTCCTTCCCCTCCTTGTCCCAGTTCCCCCCTCCCCCAGCACTAACCAGCTTTCTCCACTGTAGATTAGTTGTCATTTTCTAGAATTTCATATAAATGGGCTCATACAGTAATTATTTTTTGGTCCGGCTTTTTTCAGTCTGTGTAATTATTTTGAGATTCCTTCATAGCTATTCCTTTTAATTGCTTAGTAATAGTCCATTGCCTGGAAATACCATAATTTGTTTATCCTTTTACCTGTTGTGGATATTTAGGTTGTTTCCAGTTTTTGGCTATTGCTAATAAAGTTCCCGTGAAAATGTAAAAAAAAAAAAAAAAAAGAAAGAAAGAAACTTTTACATTTTATTTGTGTTTGTCCTCCATCTTTAGTTCTTTTTGTATAAAATGTGACACGTAGGTTGAGGTACACTTTCTTTTTTGCCTATAAATGTTTGATTGTTCCAGAACCATTTGTTGGAAAGGGTATCGTTCCCCCATTGACTTGCTTTTGCACATTTGTAAAAAATCATTTCAGCACGTTTGTGTGGGTCTATTTCTAGATTCTCTATTTTGTACATTGGTCTGAGTGTCTTTCCCTCTACCAATACCACATAATTTTGAAACCAGATAGACTGATACTTCCCATCTTATTCTTCTTTTTCAAAGTTGTTTTAGTTATTCTGGTTCTTTTGCCTTTCCATATAAGTTTTAGAATAATATTGTCTGTATCTACAAAAAATCTTGCTGGGGATTTGTTTTAAAAACCTGTATATCATTTTGGGGAGAAATGACATCTTTGCTATGTTGAGTCTTCCGATCCACGAACACAGTAGGCCTTTCCATTTATTTAGGTCTTTTAATTTCTTTCATCAGTGTTTTCGTAGTTTGCAGAATAAAGTCCTGTCCATGCTTGGTTAGAGTTACACCTAAGTTTTTCTTTTTCATTTTTTAGTGATTGTAAATGGTATTATATTTTTCATTTCAGCATTTGCATGTTCATTGCTAGTATACTGAAATGCAATTGATTTTTGTTGCTATTTTAAAAATTTACTGAACTGTATCACTCATACATAAACATACATAAACAATAATTGTATAGTTGTGGGAAGCGGGTGTGGCTCAATTGACAGAGCTCCCGTTTACCATATGGGAGGCCCCGGGTTCGCTTCCTGGGGCCTCCTTATGAGGGCAGGCCGGCCCGCGCAGCACGGTGGGCTGATGCAGCAAGACCTCACAGCAAGGGGGAGATAAGCAGACACGGAAAAAACACACAGCAAATGGACACAGCAAAACACAAGCAGCAAGGGGGGGATAAAAAAAAAATTGTATACTTGTGAACTTACAAAACAAACATACATAACATCATACAGGGCTCTCATACCTCGCCGTACCACCAATACCTTGCATTGTTGTGAAACATTTTTAAGTAATGATTTAAGAGCATCCTCAAAATATTACTACTAACCAAAATATCTTACATTTGCTGTATTTTTCCCCCAACCTACCCTATTATTATTTTTAAATCATTTATACATGAACATACATAAACAAAAAGTGTATAGTAAAAGTTGTGAACTTACAAAGCAAACATGCATAACATCATACAGGGGTCCCACACATCAACCCACCACCAACACACTGCATTGTTGTAAAACATTTGTTACAAATTATGAAAGAATATCGTCAAAATTTTACTACTAACTATAATCCATATCTTACATTTGGTGTATTTTTCCACCAACTCACCCTATTATTATTTTTAAAATATATTTTTATTACGGAAGTTGTGAACTTAACAAAACAATCATGCACATGTTCAGAATTCCCATACAACAGCCCTCTATCAACACACCATTTGTTGATAAATTTCAACATTTGTTACAGATTATGAGCTAATATCTTCAGACTATTACCACTAACCATGGTCCATAGGATACATTGGCACTCTATTTCCATATTCCCCCATTATCAACATGAAATGCAATTGATTTTTATATGTTTATGTTATATCTTTTGTGACCTTGCTGAACTTGCTTATTTGTTCTAGGGGTTTTCTTTTTTTAGATGCCTTGAGATTTTCTATGCAATCATGTTATCTCCATATAAGAACAACTTTATTTCTTCATTTCTAATCTGTATACCTTTTATTTAATTTTCTTGTCTTATTGCACTGGCTAGAACTTCCAGCACTATGTTGAAAAGAGTGCTAAGAGTGGACGTCCTTGCCTTCTTCCTGATCCTAGGGGAAAAGCATTCAGTCCTTCATCATTAAATATAATGTTAGCTATAGATATTTTGCAGCTATTCTTTATCAAGTTGAGGAATTTCTCCTCTATTCCAATATTTCTGAGGCTTTTTAAAATCATGAATGGGTGTTATATTTTGTCAAGTGCTTTTTCTGCATTGATTTATGGGATCATGTGATTTTTCTTTCATATAATGAACTAGCCTTGCATCCCTGGAATTAAACCCTAGTTGGTCATGGCATATAATTATTTCTATATATTGTTAGATTCATTTGCTGATATTTTCTTAAGGATTTTTGCATTTATATTCATGAGGGGTATTGGTCTCTAGCTTTCTTTCTTTCTTCCTTTCCGGTCCTGTCCTGCCCTTTCCTGTCCTTGTACTGTGCTTGTACTGTCCTTGACTGGTTTTAGTATCAGAGTAATTTCATAAAATAAAATGGGAAGTGTTCCCAACTCTTCTATTTTCCATAAAAGATTGTGTAGAGTTGGTGTTAATTCCTGTTTCAATATTTGGTAGAATTTTCCAGTAAAACCTTCTAGGCTTGGAGATTTCTGTTTTTGCGAGTTTTAAAATTGCAAATTCAATTTCCTTGTAGGTGAGTTGTGGTAGTTTGAGTTTTTCAAGCAATCAGTCCATTTCTTCTAAGTTATCAAATTTATGTATGTAGAGTTCATAGAATTTCCTTTTATCCTTTTGATGTCTGCAAATTTTGTAGTGATAACCTCTGTTTTAATCCTCATATTGCTAATCTTTAGCTTCTCTTTTTTTCTTTGTCAGTCTTATAAGACGTTTGTCAATTTTATTTCTCTTTTCAAAGGACCAGCTCTTTGTTTCATTGATTTTTCTCTATTGTTATTTTTTATTTTTTTATTTTTTAATATTTATTAGAGAGGTGGTGAACTTACAAAACAGTCATGCACATGTGTGGAATTCTTATACAACACCCCTCCACCAACACACTACATTGTTGTGGAAGATTTGTTACAGATTATGAGATAATATCATCAGACTATTACCACTAACTATGGTCTATAATATACATTTGGTATATTTTTTCCATACCCTCCTATCATTAACACAGTACATCTTTGGCATTAATATAAGAATATTACAGTATTGCTGTTAACTATAGACCATAGGTTACATTAATTGTATTTTTCTCATGTGTCTCCACATTCTTACCACCTTGTAAAAGGGATGTACATTTGTTCTAGTCCATAGAAAGACATTCTTGTATTAGTACTATTAACCACAATTCTCATCCACCTCCAGGTTCACTGTTATTCAGTCCCTAGATTATTCTCTAGCTTTCTTTTCAACTAACATTTACATCCCTAGACTACCCCTTTCAGCCACAATCCCATTTATAAACCAGCTGCATTCATTCTACTCACTATAATGTGTTACCATCAACTGTATCCATTTACACACACACAGTCAAGTTAATTAAAACTTCTACATACGTTAAGCATCAGTACACCTTCTCAGCCCTCTTTTTATCTCCTAATAACCTACACTCTAGGTTTTAACTCCATGCGTTTATTCTTTACATTTAGTTCATATTAGACCATGCAATATTTGTCCTTTTGTGTCTGGCTTATTTCACTTAACATAAGGTCTTCAAGGTTCATCCATGTTATCACATGTGTCCCAATTTCATTTCTTCTTACAGCAGCATAGAATTCCATTGTATGTATATACCACATTTTGTTTATTCATTCATTAGTTGATGGACTCTTGGGTTGTTTCCATCTTTTGGCAATTGTGAATAACACCACTGTGAACATCGGTGTGCAAATGTCTGTTCGTGTTACAGTTCTCAGTTCTTCGGGATATATTCCTAGTAGAGAAATTGCTGGCTCATATGGCAGTTCTATATTTAGCTTCCTGAGTTTCTCTATTATTCTTGAGCCTGAAATATAAATATTTTTTATAAAATATGATTTTCCCCTCAAACCAACTTAACAGAATCTCCTACTTAGGAATCATGGCAGTTAAAAAACAAGCCACCTGCCTTAGAGTTTGAAGCATCTTGTCTAGATTTTTCAAGCTTTGCTTTCTCAAAGATGACATTTTCCCTCTCAAAATTACACAACTCATGTATGTCTAGATCTACATATGTACGGATTTAAGAATAATAAGTGTTTAGTATTGTAAAACGCTCTTCAGCCACGATGGCAACTGGTGCAAAAACTGCGGGAAGCCCTGAATACTCCAGAACCACCAATTGAACAAAGGAAAGAAAAAAACTGGAAAATGCACTGGCCAAGTGCAAGGCTCTATTGCATTCTTCCTATCTGAAAAGGCAGATTTAACAAGTAAATTCATTGGTGTTCTCTCTTACCAAAACTCTTCCCCAGCTTAAACCCACTCAAATCAGCCTCAATCTACCATGTGGGAAACCTTCATGACATACAGTCCCTTTATTTGTTTATTTTTTTTAAGGCAAGGGAGTAAAGAGTTTATTAAGAAACAAGAAAAGAGATAAGTACACAATCCGAGACATAGCGTGCAGGCTTGCTACAGGATGAGTTGTGCATGTTGGGCCCCAGGTTAGGCCTTTAAAAAATCTTTCCTCCTCCCCTTTCCTAATGTTGAGGAGGAGCCCCAGCTGTTTGCTGTTCTGATTGGTTGCCCTACCTGTTAGCTCTCAGGGGGTAAATGGGGAGGCCTGTTGTTTGGGAGTTATCCGGGGCTTCCCCTTGACCCTGGAAAGAGTTCCAAATGGGAACTTGTGGCCAGGGTCTTGGTGGGGTCTTTCTGGCTTTGTTTTTAGTAGCAGGGAGTTCCTGGGCGGGGTTTCATGGCCAGGTCTGCCAGGTCTTCCCTCTTTTCCCTATACTAACCTGCCTCAACTCCCCCCCCTCAGAGAGTTTATACCCTTATTCTTAAGGGGAAGTTGAAGGGCGATGACCATTCTTCTGTAGCTGCTTCCTGCTGGTTATGGGGAGTAGGCCCTGCCTGACAGAGTGTAAAATCCTCTGGCTATTATATTGAGGTTGAGGGAAGATGGGTCCGGCACCATGGTTGGAACTAGATGAAATCTCCGCATGACTAATCTTGTTCTGGAAGGCATTGATTCTGGAAGAAATAAACTTAGTTAGAATTTAAGATACATGGTCCTACTAAAAGGATAAAGAAGATGGTGGTAAGCAGGCTCAAAAAGGAGACCAGCTGTGACATACTGGACCATGGGAGTGAAAAAGGCCAGGTATCTTCAGAGGCCACATCCTCCCAAAGTTGGTGGGAAACAGCATTCTTCCTTTAGTTCTTTTAAGCTGTTGGTTAACTCTAGGGAGAGACTGTGGTAGACAAGCTGGGTTTGGTATAAACTGCCAGTCAAAGTTCCCACAGAGGTGGTTATGCCTAGGACAGCTAGGAGAGGTATGAAGAGAGGCACTGCCCTAGACATAAACTCACAAAGACAGTATAGGCAACAACAAGACAAGCATATGGCAAGCGAAATAAAGACAGTACTTAAGAGAGCCATTCTTTTATCTTACAGGCACATTCTTTAGTTACTTAGAAAATTAAGTTTACCAAGACTTTAAGCATGTTCAATATCCTTTTGCATATGATCTAGAATAGAAGAAGTATCATATTCATCAGGCATATAGGTACAATACTTAATACTAGTTAATGCACAAGTTCCTTTTTGAGCTGCAGTTAATAGATCTAATCTCCAGGTATGCAATACCACACATGTTGTCTCTCCATGGGAGCAGCTATAATGCCAATTGTGTTGGTTTAAGCTCTATTTACATTATTCTAGTAATTATTGCTCCACTTGGTATGTCCTTCACACAGCCAACATGCTGCAGCACTGTTGGCCCTAGAGAGAAGCTCCAGTGTTTCACTGGCCTGGTGCATATTGCCCTTTCAGCACAATGAAACAAAGCCAGTCTGGAGACAATGTCCATTGTAAATCTGGCCATATTGAGTCATCACCAGCTGCTGTAGGAATCTGAAACTACAACATACTCTCTATCCATTTCAGGAGCATGTCCAGATGTGGTAGATACTTTTATTGATTTAGGGGTCATATTGACTGATCTAGTCAATAACTCAAATGGAGAGGGAAGCGGGTGTGGCTCAATCGATAGCGCTCCCATTTACCATATGGGAGTCCCCAGGTTCGCTTCCTGGGGCCTCCTTGTGAGGGCAGGCCAGCCTGCGTGGCATGGTGGGCTAATGCAGCAGGACCTCGCAGCAAGGGGGAGATAAGCAGACACAGAAAAAAACAAACAAACAAACAAACAAACACACAGCAAATGGACACAGCAAACACAAGCAGCAAGGTGGGGGGCGATAAATAAATAAATAAATAAATCTTTAAAAAAAGAAAATGGAGAGGCACCATGCAGGATATTTGGACCTGGTTTGAATGCATAAGAGAGTTTGATGGTATTGAAATCTCTCTTAATTTTTACATACTTTCTAAACACTTTCAATGCAGTAAATAACATATCAAATGAACTTAGCTATTTTAGTACTTCACTTTTTACATTTACACCTTTACCATGATTATATTAATAGGTATCTTACTTTAGCAGTACAGGAAAAACTTTCTCCATTATTTTATGAAAATCTAAGATTTGCAATGGAATCAAGATTATCTTTCCTTTATCACCACTTTAATATGCCGATTGAGGTGGCTTCTGACAGGATTCCCAGTTATGAAGTTACTTTCTGTTATCAATATCAATTTAGGTTTCTATTTAATAATGGCTTCCGGAATTAGCCATTTAAGTACTTCAGATTAGACAGTGCTTTTACAAACTTCTTATAATTAACCATAATCACCTAAACTAGTTACTTTACATTCAAATACACTTATTAAATTACAGTTATCAACCAATGAAATTTACTTTTTCCATTTATGTCTTGTCTTACATTCCTCATTCTGTTCTGTGAAAACTAGTCATTTCACTTTAGGACAGATCTATATTTCATTAAACATGAACTTAACAATTTTCATCATCTTAAAGATTTAATATATATAACACTAATTTATTTTATTAGTATCTAATAGGGAGATTACATCTAAGCTAAATAAAATTGAAACAATCATAGGTTATGCAAGGAATGTTCTTTTTTCCTTTCTCCACAGGAGACTAAAACCTCTTTTTTCTTTAATAAAATTCTAAAACTGTGAATCTTAAAAGCACACTGACTGCCAGGTTCTGGAATAATTATAATTAATTTTTTAAATCATAATTTAGAAAAGATCTTTCCATAGCTTTCAAGGACTTTTCCTTTACTTACTAAAATTTGGTAATAAGATTATAACTACCCTTATTTTAAGGCTGTTAAAATTGGGGAATTACAGGACAAACTATGATTCTTAATTCCCTGGCCTAGAAGATATAGTTTTAAGCTAAACTTACATTTCCCTATCTTACCACCCCAGCCCTTCCCCCATAGTTCTCACAAAGAGAAAGAGACCCTGGCGGGTGGGGGAGGCTGGGCAGGTCAAGGAGCATAGGAAAATCTTTTTCTCTTTTCCAATAGTTTCTATATTCACATTTCTGTACGAACTTTCCATCCTGTTTATCCTAATTTGGACTCCAGGAATATTTATTCACACATATAAGTGCATATTTAATTTTTAACAATTTGAACAGAGCATTTTAAAAGAATTTTCATTGTTAATTTGATATTACCATCCCAGTGTTGAAAATATATACTGAGCAAATAGGCAGACACAAATAGTTAGACACAAACACACAACTCACTAATGTTACTTATAATTTTCATTCTCTTACAGAATAAGTTTAACTGTAAAATAACATTTAAAAGATCTCTTTGAAGGCTATTTCTAATTAATCTGTACTGTGACCAAGCAGTTTTGTGCAAGAATTTTGTTCCTTTTAGTTACTGACTTATAACCAAATTGTTCCCAATGCTTTAAAGTACAATTTACAACATATTCCTTTATTTTAGAGTTTTGTTTATTTCCCATTTTGACTTTAACAGACCTCGGATGAGCAACACTGATTCCAGTATATACTCACTGAAGTCACTGAAGTCTCAGGGAAAACTTTTTTCTCATGACCTGCTGCTTTCAGAATTCTTACTCAAGGTGGGAGGTCACCTATCCCTAGTCTCGGAGATAACCGGCACAGCCTCTTTTGGATTCAAGGACATGGGCAAGAGATGTGAACAAGCGTTTTGCTGCGTCTGAATGGTGTCCTTCATAACAGTGGATGTTTAGGCTTGCAAGTCTTGCTGTGTACATGTATACATATATAACACATGACACACTTATATTTATATATCATGTATACTTACATATAATATTGGCATATATTATGTGCATGTGTGAATATATATTATAAAGCCATACCTCCAATTTCTTTTTTTAATTTATTTTTTATTTTTTATTTTACCGGGAGGTCCTGGGGATCGAACTCAGGTCCCTCCATATGGCAGACGGACGCCCAACCATTTGAGCCACATCTGCCCCCCAGATACCTCCAATTTCAATCCAACATCTCAGAGTTCTTTCTAGCCTCCCCACTTTCCACGTTTATAAATAGCTTCTCTGGTAGTGAGAAACATGACTCTCATTAGTCTCAATTTACATTCTTATTTGCTCAATGTAGCCAATTCCCCCAATCAAACATCTGACACCTCCACCCAACCCACCACCCCTCAGTCCTCTGCCCTCAGACCCACCAACCCATATCCCCCATCCTGTATCTCAGCTCCCATGCTGGCGCCTCCATACCAAGAAGGGAAGGAAAGAGGGGTCCAGAAGCTTTCTCAATATAGTACATCATGAGGACGGGCAAATGAAGTTCTCAATTCTAGTTTGCATTTTCGCAAAGCGGGACCCCAAGACTTCTTTTATGCAAAAGAGTAATTGCAACTTGGAAGGCTTGAGAGAGGCTGTCTCCGGTGGTGACGGCAGGAGCTAGCAGGGCCCCTGCTTTGCTGCAGCTGCTTCTTTCCCAGCCAGGGACCCCAGTGGGCAGGGAAAGATCAGCCTGGCGGGGAAGCGTGGTGGGCCCTGCCTGGCGTGTACCCATCCTTACCCACTTCCGCCTGTCGTGGAGGAGGAACACAGGAAATGGATCAGCAAACATCCAGCACATCTCTCAGATGGACTTACTTTTTTTCTTTTTTTAGGAGGTATCAGGGATTGAACCCAGGACCTCATACATGTGAAGTGTGTGCTCAACCACTGAGCTAAACCCGCTCCGCTAGATTTATGAAGTGTGGATGGGTGAGGGGATTTTGTGACATACTCATTAAAAAAAACCTGAAGAGCTGAGTTTATCATTTTTAATTTATCCCCTTTCTTGCTCTATGAAAGAATTTGAGATGTCCTACAGAGATAAATAAATGAGTATGAAAATGAGAGGGGGAAATAAAAACATAAAACTCAAAAGACAGAAGTAAGGCAAATACAATCAAGTCATGTACTCTTGTGGTAGACTGCCAGGTTGGCTTTGAGTTTCCTAGGAGCCAAAGGAAAGAGGAAAACCTGATTCATGGTGACAGTTACTAATAAAACACACAACTTTTCTGGGGATTGTAACATTAAAAAAAAAAGTCTCTTTTGGGAATCTAAAGGGTACAAAGGTATTCAATATTATAAGGTTGACAGAATTATCATATAAAATGAATATGGCTGAGCTAGCATGCAACAGTTTGTTTTCTCCTTTATTACTCTTAAAATAATTCATATACTTACTCTCCCACTACAGTATTTAGTAAAAAAAACCCGGAGCATTACGATTAGATTTTAGTGTATTTAAATTAGTGACAGGAAAGAGGATTGGATTATGTGTTAGAATAATAAACTTCAATAAATAATAATGGAGATATTTATGTTACCAGTGAGGGATATTAATATTAATAACTAATTGGTTTCCACTAACTGAAATGTAGAAGATGCACATGAATAAATATTCCAGGGGTCATCGTAAAAACCCACTCAGGCTTTGTGTGACTGTAGCAAAGACAGAGAATGAAAAGACATTTTCCATTGCTACAGCCTTTCCTGTTAGAGCACCTTGACTAAAGTTCTAGACAAGGCTCAGCTTCTTCTTTGAAAGGTGTGCCTTAATTTATTAGTTTTTCTGAAAGAGTGGTCCTAGATGTTGCTCCTTTAGTTTCAGCTGGATCTTGATCAAAGTGATGTGGCCTGGAGGCCAGTACCCCATGCTTCATTACTGAATAAGAGAAAAGGGCAGGAAAAATAGGGTTCCATTGTAGAATGAATTCTGTATTCCAGAAGGAAGTTTGGCTTTTTGGTTCTGTATAATCATCATAGTGGAGAGAAGCGAAACTGGAAGTCTTTCCACTGAATTCATGGAATATTAAAGTTCCAGTCCTTGAACTCGTCCATGACCTTCTAAAGTGTTCAAGTCACTCAGTGGAAAACATTATCAGCTCTGCAACCTTACGCTTCTTTTCCTGGCTGCTGACACACAGTGGATTTTCAGTGTTGTCCTCTCTTTCTCTGAAAGTTGGTTGGAATGACTGAGTTTGCCGTTGAATTGTCTTCGTGTGCATATTAATTTCCACTTCAAAAATTAGTTTAATACTATAGAAAGTACTTTTCTTAAGCAACTTACAATACAGTTAATAGAGTAGAAGTATGTACGATTGATACCCACCAATTGAATCTTCCTCAGATTTTCTTAATGCTGCTTGGATGAGCTTGTTATCCTTATTCGATTCATCCCAAAAGACAGCTAGTCACCAAAAGATCTGTAATAAATTAAACCAACATATATTTCATAATCTATGTGCAAGGTATTACATTAGGAGCTATGTGTGGGGTTGATATCAGAGGAAAAGAAAATGAGACTTGCAGTGCAGGGACACATAGTTAAATGGGGTGACAAGAAGACTACAAAAAAAAATTAAATATGCAAGGACATAGCCATAGATTTGTTCTGTCCTCTCTGTCACCTCCTAGACCTGCAGCTAATTAATCCACCACTGTTACCCACCCCTTCTATTGGGAGTGGCCAAGTCTGTGGGTTTTGAAACGAAAGCAAGTGGAAAGGGTCCTAGATCAAAATTTGGCTTATTCTATGATTTTTCCTAATTAATTTGTACCAGCCTATACTATGTCTCCTTTTATATTTCTTACGAACTATCTCTTTAAAAATCTGTCTTAGCAGACTCTAGTCTTTCATCAGGTAAACATTTAAAAATTTTATTCATTTTTTTTTTGGAGCAGGTAATATAGTTCACGTGGTTCACAGATAGAAAATGTTAATAATAGAGAAAACTGAGAGTGGGGGTGTAACCGTTGGCCAATTTGATGTAATTATGAATTCCAAAAATATAATTGGATCATGCTTGTAAACTGATCTGTTAACCTGGGCAAGATTAGGTTATGATTAGGGTGTTGACTGGGCCACGTCAGTAGGGTGTTGAGCCCCACCCCTTGGTGGGTGGGGAATCGAATAGAAAAGGCAAGGCAAAGAACAGAGAAGAAGCAGTCTTTTGAGAAGCAGTTTTGATGTTGGAAAGAAGGTCCCAGGAGAAGAGAAGCAAGCCATTCGCCTGATCGTCTGCAGCTGACCTTGTGGAGGAAACAGGAGCTAAACCCGGAGAAACGCAGCCCCGGGAAGAGAGGAACCCAAGAAGCCTGAACCCTGGCAAATGCCGGCAGCTGTCTTGCTCTAACATGTGGCAATGGACTGTGGTGAGAGAAGAAACTTAACGCTTTATGGCCTGGTAACTGTGGACTTCTACCCCAAATAAATACCCTTTATAAAGACCAACCCATTTTTGGTATTTCACATTAGCGCCCCTTTGGCTGACTAATACAGGGGGTTTATGTGAGAACTCTACTTTCTGTATGATTTTCCTTTAAACCTATAACTGCTCTAAAAAATAAAAGAAAAAGGAGAGAAAGAAGATGTAAAAGATACCATGAAAAGTTTTGCTCCTACCCTCTTACCCAACCACCCAGTTCGCTAATCTCTGGCAATCTGGTATCCTGCTAGAGATGTCTGGTGCATCTGTCGGCAAATGGATATCTTTTTTTCTTTTCTTTACACAAATGTTGTATAAATTGACATGCCATTCTGCACTTGTCTGTCTTCTCTTACCAGTATATTTTGGAGATTATTCCCTGTCATTCCATAAAGAACCTCCTTTTCCTGGTTTACATCTCTCCAGCCCATATTTCCTAGTTTCTCAGTGGCTTTTTGATAGCAGTTCCTGATCTCATTCTCAAGTTATCTTAGTGTTTGGGCAGGTAATTTCCCAGAGCCAGGACATTTAAACTCCTTAGATAGCTTTCTTGGACTTTAGATCCCTCTCACTGAAGTTTGAATTATTCCTTTGCAGGGCAAAGACCGTGTGTGTGTGTGTGTGTGTGTACATGAGGGAGGACAGACAAACAGAGCTGAAAAAACAGTCCTTTGTTTTCCATCAACATTATCCTATTGGCCTCAAGTAGTAGGTTTATCCATTCGACAAATGTGACTAATATAGCAGCTTTTTCCCTTATCGTCGTCAAATACACCCCAGGGTTCTTTCCAGGGTTAGAGTTCCAGACCATTTTCTTACAGGTTTCTGCCACCCTCTTCTATTCATCTAAGACTCAGTGTCCTATTTTTCAGTTTTGCTACGTGCCATCGAGAAGAACCTATAAACTTATACTGATTTCTTTAGGAACAGCCTCCTTTCTGCTTCCGTCAGTATCGGTTGATCCTTCGGAGTCAGAATTGCAATTTTGAGAATTTTCTAATCTCCTTGGAGAATCATCATGTGAGTTTGGACAAGTTTGAGCTTGTTTCCTGCTCTGTAAAATAGAGTTAAGCATACCCATCTCAGAGATTAAATGAAATGACATATACAAGGCATCTGGAGCAGAATCTGAACTGTAGCTATTTTTTAAAAATATACTTTGTTTTTTTTTACAAAAGATACTTAAATTACATAAATGTTACCAAAAAAATGTAGGGGATTCCCATTTTCCCCACTCCCTACTCCTCCCACACTTTCCCACATTAACAACATCCTTCATTAGTGTGGTACTGTAACCATTTTTATAAGCTGTGATTTTTCCTTTTGCAACATCTTCCTTAATAGAAACTCCTGCTTAGGAATTATGGCAATTTTTAAAAATCCATCTCTCTTAGAGTCTGGAGCATTTTGCCTAGACTTTTTATGTTCTGCTTTCTTAAGATGACATGTCATTTTCTTCCAAAGTGGCCATCACTTGTACTTTGTCAACTAATTCCTTCTTGGTCTAACTAAACTTCTTTTGGACCTTTTTGGTTCCTTTCTGGTTCCAAGCAGTGAAAGTCGGACCGTGTTTTCACTTAATATGTGGAAGAATGTTCTAACATCACAGAAATCCTGAGATATCAGGAAATAAAGAATTCTCTGTTGTTGCTTGTTTCCTAGGCTGCCCAAGCAAATACCATGAAATGGGTTGGCTTAAACAATGGGAATTTATGAGCTTACGGTTTTGAGGCTAAAAGAAGGTCTGAATCAAGGCATCATCAGGGCGATGCTTTCTCCCAGAAGAATGTGGCGTTCCGGGCCTGGCTGCCAGCAACCCTTGGCTCCTTTGCCACATGGCAATGCATGTGGTGGCTTCTCCTGAGCTGTCCCTTGTCTTCTGGGTTCTGTCAATGTCCAGCATCTTGCTTCCTGTGGCTTGCTTTCAGTCTGTCTGAATTTCACTCTGCTTAAAAAGGACTCGAGTAATAGGATTAAGTCCCACACTGATTGAGGTGGGCCACACCTTCTTACGTGAAGTACCCTCATCGAAAGGTCCTACTTAGAATTGAGTTCACAGCCACAGGAGTGGATTAAATTTAAGAACATGTTTTCTGTGGTACGTACAGCTTCAAACCACCGCATTGCTAGAGAGGTATTCCTTCTAAATTGAACAAGTCCTTGGTAGAGATTATCATAAGGTGATAGAATTAGATCTCTGTTCAAGTTCTTTCTAACCCTCAAGTGCTAGTAAGGTCAAAGACCTTTTCTCAGATAGCTTTTCTTGTCTGTTTCCATGTGGGACACATTGTTCCAGGCCCTACGATTACAAAACAGGCAAGATCCCTGATGACTTCCAAGTCAGTGTCTCTTGTCCCAACTTGCCCCCCATACACTCCAGAAATGGTCCTCCCAACTGTTTGCTGAAAATGTCTCATGGATGGTCTGCATTTGTACCCATTCATTCAACAAATATTTAGAGCGTCTACTACGTGCCAGGCGTCATTGGAGGAGCTGGGGATGCAGCAATTAATGAAACACTGAAAGTCCCCGCTCTCATGGACTTTATAGCATGACTCAGCATGTCTGAAGTCACCAAGCCTCAATGCAGAATTGCTGAACTGCTTCCTCTTAACATCTGGATGTATCCTAGGCGAAGTGCCATTTCTCACTCACCCAGATTTGAAAGTTTCCTCTTCCTTTTGTAGCTTCCTTTCCCTCAATGTGTAATTATCATTATCAGTCACACCTGTCCACTTCTTTTTATTTCCTCTGGATTCCTCTTTACTCCAAAAAGTCCAGCCTCTCTTACCTGATTTGTGTTGCTGCTGCTGGTTAATCCTCGCTCTTGCCCTGTGTGGTTGGGACCAGTGTGGGTCAGTTAATTGAAAGAGTTGATGAAAGCAGGGAATCCTAAAAAATGAAACATATACACTTGAAACATTTTATTTTTAACCTAAAACATACAAGTGTATATTCATTCACTGATCTTCTGTTATTGGGGCCAAAGCATTTTCTTAGCGTGGGCCTGTTCCTTGGCGTTCTCTCACATCTTTCCACACCAGTAATACATCTTCTGTGATGTCCAGTTTTAGTTTCTTTAAATAGGAACATGAACTTAGGCACTTCAGAGGACTGCATGCAGAATCCTTTTACATGTTTACAGATATTTCCCAAATTCCTTAGAGTTGCTTCAACCGCAAAAAGTGATTCATGTTCACTGAGTCTTTTCAAAGCATTTGGCATAGCTTTTTTTTTTTTAAATTTCACCATTCACATTTAAGTCTAATCCATCTGAAATTAGATTTTGTACATGTTAAGAAGTAGTTCTACCATGTGTCTGACCAATTATCCGAGCATCATGTATTGCATAGTCCTTTTTTTTTTAGGTACCAGGGCTGGGGATTGAACCTGGGACCTCGTATGTGGAAAGCTGGCACTCAACCACTGAGCCATATCGGCTCCCCATTGGCATAACTTTTGAAGAAACATGCCTCTCTCTCTCTGTACCCATATTTCATTGGATTATGTAATAAGTTATTACATATATAAATAAAATCACAAGTACAACTAACATAAACAGGTTTAGAAACAAATATCTCTGAGTCTTAGTATACAGACAACCGAAAAGGTGCGAACAGAAGTGCACAGTTGTCCTAGAGAAGAGCCAACAAGCCAAAAGTTTTCAGCTTGCCCAGGGTATCAGCCTGTGTGTAATATACAAGTAGAATGCATTGGTTATTTTGATGAATTAGTTGTCTGTAAAATGTTAAGTAGCGGGTACATAAGAGAGCAACTTCTGTATTACAAGAGTAATGTTCCTAAACCACGGCATTCATTGTGCCACTTCTCTGCTTGAAAACCTTCCGGCACCCCTCATTAGGTGAGAAGGAACCTCTTGCCTTGCATTCAGGGACTTCCCAGTGTGGTCCCCAGCTGCCCTATTTTGCTCCTCTGTCTTTGCCATGAGCTTCAATCCACAGGGTGGTTTGCTCTGAACACACCCAGGACTTTCTCACAATCCAGCCTTTGTTTCCTCTGGTGAACAAAGACATGTCTGTGCCTGGTGCCTCCCTCCCTCACTTCCCCCCTTCCCTCCTGCTGCTCTGGATAGTCTTGGAAATGCTGCTCACCAAGAAACACCTTTTACACAAAGCCTTTGTTGAGAATGTGCTTTCCCCCTTTTTAAAAAACTTCAGTAGTACTGTATTTGTATTTCTGTTAAGATGCTTGTCATCTCCTGTTTCTCTTTCCTACCTAATAATTCTTTGTTGCTTTGAATTGAACTCAGTCGCCATCCCCACTGGCAGCACATTCAGTAAGCAAGTACCCCCAGAATGTAGTGCTCCCTGTCTTTTTCCCCTTCCTCTCCTCGTCTTCAAAGCTTATGTCTTTCTAGCCTTTATCCCAGCATGTGAGGCAACCTCCAAGCTTCAGTCATGCTAATTGATTCAGAGTGAGGACTTGGGCTCTTTTTAGTTCAGAAATAATAATGTAGAGTCTTTGCTTGTTTGTTGTTTTTTAGGGAGTAAAGAGTTTAGTTAACCTCTCTTTCACTCTTTATTTCCATGTTTAAGTTTCTCTGGTTTCTTTGTTGTGGGTACCTAGTCTCTATTTAGCAAGTTGGCCTATGGTTTATTAAGAAATTTGAGCCTCTTTTCCTCTTTTTGAATCTGAAAATCTTGTATAGTGTTGTGTACATAATAGATACCCATTATTTTTTATTGAATAAGGGAATCTAAGTACCTTTATGGCATGGAAAGTCTTGTCTTCTGTTATATTTGGCATAAAGCCACATGATTATAATTTTTGGTAAGAAAAATGATATTTTTAACTAAAATTATTCATGCTTGATAGCTTCAGAAATACATGTAACATAGAAAGGTACAAAGAAGTTACAGCATTATCTAAAGCACCCCTTCTCCGAAGCAACCAGTGTTAAATGGTGGTGGTGGTCTTACCAGACATCTCTGCATTCATACAGTTATAAAGACAAATATTGGTATAGTTTCCAAGTGGTGGGGGGCAGCTCTGGGTAGAGTGGGAAATCCAAGCCTAGCATGGGCCTCCTTGGGAGGAGCCCTGCCCACAAGGGGCATAGGAGGTTTCAGGATCAGCAACATTGGATCTATGGCAGGCTAGGTTGTGAAGCGGCCCCTGTGCCAGAGGCAGGGAAAGAGTTAAACAGTGGCAGTGGAGAGTCTCCTTGTGCAGTTGAGTGGAGGGTGGGGCAAGCAATTGGGTTGTGTAGAAGAGACAACATAAAGAACACATGCTATAAGATCAGTGAGAGGACTCGCTTTGAGGAAAGCTGATACTCCTAGAAATAATTGGGGAGAACTTTGCAGTGGGGATGGAGGTCAAGTTACAGTAGTAATTTCTGGAGCCAGAAATATGCCATTTAGTACTGTTTAACGTGATCCCATCTGTACCCCAATACTGTTGTGACCTTGGGAAACATGAGATATGCAAAATACATAGGTAGGTATTCATTCTAGGCTTTTCTTTCATATATAATAATGTGAACTTCAGAATCTTGAAGGCCAATGATGATTTTTTTAAAATTATTAATTTTTATTGTGGTAACATACATAACATAAAATTTGCCATTTTAACCATTTTTATGTGTATAGTTCAGTGACATTGATTGTATTTATAATGTTGTGCTACCACCCCCATCATCTATTTCCAAAAGTTTTTTATCACCTCAAAGAGAGATTCTGTACCCATTAAGCAATAACTCCCCATTCTCCTATCCCCCATCTCCTGGCAACCTCTAATCTACTTTCTGTCTCTAAGTTCTTACTTATTATAAAATTTTATATCAGTGGAATCATGCAATATTTGCCCTTTCATGTCTGGTTTATTTTACTTAGCATAATGTTTTCAAGGTTTATCCATGATGTAGATTGTATCCAAACTTCACTTCTTTTATTTTTTTATTTTGAAATTTCCAAACATTCTGTACCCACCAAGCAACAATCCCCCCTTCCCCTTTCCTTCATTTCCTGATAACTTCAATCTACTTTCTTTCTCTATGCATTTGCTCTTTCTAGGTAAGTGGAATTGTACAGTGTTTCTGCTTTTGTGTCTGGTGTATTTCACTTAGCATAAAGTTTTCAAGGTTCACCAGTTATGACTTTTTATTATTTGTACCAAGCTCCAAGGAAAGTGGTAGGCAGAAGGCTCAGGGTGTGGCCTGAACAGGGTCACTTAATGAGACAAATAGAGAAAATGGAAATTTGTGTGCATGGGTTTATTATAGTGCTGAGCATTATATATCCGTCTTTGTTCATTTAGAATGTAGTGATGCTGTTCATATTTAAGTTAAGGCTGTTAAGGATAAAAAATGTTCTCTAACTTAAGAAGGATTTTCAAGATGTTCTTCCTTAAGGACATTCCACAGTATATAATTACTTATTGCAAGAAACTATTTGCTTTGTCTGGATTCTGAAATGGTGACTTTTCTTAGAAGATTTTACGCCCAACTTCTATTGGAGACAAAGTGATACAGTGTAGAAAGAACAAGTGCTTTGGAGGCAACACACCTGAATTCAATGCCAGCTCCCTACTTTTAATCCACATGACCTTGGGTAAAATACTTTACTTTCTCTGAGCTGTAAGAGGAGAAAAGAATAGCAACTAGATTAGATAGTATCTTCAACAATGAGGAAATGTGCTACTTTATATAATAAAGCAAAAGGTAGGTGACTCAAAGGTTATTTAATTTGGAGGCTCAGTGATGTCATCAAGGATCCAGGTTCTTTCCGTCTTTCTGGTCTACCATCTTCAGTAGGTTGGCTTGGTCCTCCATCACAGGATGGCTGCTGCAGTTCTGGCCATCTTGGGCAGAGAGGACAAATCCAGTGGAAAAGAGGGCATCTCTTCTAGCATGTCTCTTTAAGAGCTAAGATCAAGAGAACTTTCCCCAACTCTCTCACTAGCAGACCTCATACCCCTTGTACCCCTGTTAGCCAGAACTAAAAATCACTTCTGAGCTGAGAGTTGGGTGCCTCCCCCACCTGCCATGGAGGAGGCGGGTGTGGATCCCTTCTTCAGAAAGGAAGAAGTGGGAAATGGCTGATAGATAACTAATTCACTATGACTGGTGCAGCTATTTTATTGGTTACTTTAAGTTTGAAGACATTGTTCAGATCATAATTTTTTTTTAAATCTTGGCACAAGGGGCCATTTGAAGTTTGGCTATTTGATGATAAGGAATTGTTAATTTTTTTTAGTTGGGATAAAGGAATTGTGATTTTGTTTTTTAAAAAGATTCCTTATCTTCAGATAAACATACTGAAATATTTACCAATGGAATAAGCCATCTGGGATTTGTTTCAAATTAATTGAGGGTGGGGGAAAAGTGGATAATGGTAGATGAAACAAGATTGGCCATGAGTTGATAATAGTTGAAGCTGAATTGATAGGTACATAGAGGATCATTATAATATTTCTCTCTACTTTTGTATATATTTGAAGTGTTTAAAAATAAAAAAGTTTCAATTAAAGTTTGATGTCATGTTATTAAAAAATGCTGGGCACTTGGGCGTTCAGTAAAAATTAGGAACTATTTTTTCTCCCTCCCTTCAGTTTAGGCTCAGTCCTTAATGGTCTTATGGGGAAGAAATGACTATATATTGAATAATTTTATATATACTGGCCTTAATTATTTAAAGTATCTTCTTAGAAACTGAAGAATCCTTTGGTAATATAAACAATTTCATACCTGAAATTATTTTGAGTTTAACATTTTGTTTCAAAATGAAATTATTTCCTCATTACAAAAGCAAAAATCAGTACAGGTAGATTAGAGAAAAATAAAAAATATATGGAAAGGCAAAAAAACAAAAACCCACCACAAACCCATAAAGAACACCATAATCCCACCCATTCACACAGAGCCACTCTCAGTAAGTGTTTTGAAGTATAATGGTCCAAATCCTTCCCTTTATCTGGGTATCTGTATTCAGATCGTTTTTGTTTGTTTATGTACAAAAATGCCTTCTTGCACGCGGGCTGCCAGGCCCCACGAGCCACGCAGCAAGATGATGATGTAACAGGAGAGTGACACAAGGGAGAGCCAAGACGAGACATACTGAAACACCAGGAACTAAGGTGGCACAGGCGGTAGGGCACCTCTCTCCCACATCAGAGGTTCCGAGGATCAAATCCCAGTGAAGACAGAAGGAGAAGGATGAGAAAAGAGGGCAGTAAACAGACACAGAGAGTTGCCCAGTGAATGGACACAAAAACAGCAAAAACAGGGTAGGAGGGGTAAAAATGGATAAAAGTAAATAAATAAATCCTTAAAAAAAAAAAAAGTATAGGGGAGTAAAATACAGACTATCATTAGTAGTAATACTTTGACAATGCTCTTTCATAATTTGTTAACAAATGTTTCACACAATGCAA
>JAQZBX010016558.1:0-14996 GCA_029593785.1 Cabassous unicinctus | reverse complement strand
ATGTATGAATGATATACTTCAATAAATTGTTTTTAAAATGCCTTCTTAACATGTGGAGGGTTCTGCTTTATAATTTAATATGCCTGAAACATTGTTTTTTAGAGTCTGCATAAGACTCTATTGTATGACTATCATAATTTGTTTAACCAGGTCCCCTGTGTTGAACATTTAAGGTATTTCCAGCTTCTTGCTATTACCAAAAGAAGAAAAGCAATGGACAGTTGCTAAGAACATAAACTCTGGGGTATTATGGCATGGATTCTGTGCAGAAAAGTGTTAGCATAGTAGGCCTGAGACACTATCCTTAGAAGGATCTGCTAGCAAGGTTGGCACTTGGCTGGCAGCTGATAACTTGGATTTTGGGAAGGTTCCCACCATGCTAATGGATAAGAGTGGCTCACTGTCCCTTACCTGTTTGTGTAAAAAGTATGGTTTATGCTAAGCAACTGTTTTCCTTCTAGGAGTTTGGAATTTTGGTATGTGCCAGGCAGAAGATGCCTATGTGACCAGTCCCCAGTAAAAATCCTGGGTACTGAATCTCTAATAAGCTTGGCTGGTAGACAGTATTTCACACGTGCTGTCATAATTCATTACTGGAGGAGTGAAATGTGTCCTGTGTGACTTCCCTAGGAGAGGGATCTTGGAAGCTTGCACCTGGCTTCCCCTGGTCTTTGCCCTATGTGCCTTTTCCCTTTCTTTGCATCTTTTGTCTGTAATGATCCCTGTGAGTCCTTCTAGCCTATCACAAAATCTTGGAGGTCTTCTTGGGAACCCCTGACACAGGTTCAAATCCTGGTTCTGCCACTTTAGTAGCCTTGGGCAAGTTACATACCCTCTTGGTCAATTCCCTTAATTTGCATTAAAAAGGTTTTGATTATCTTGTTGTTTTTTTTTTGTAAGAATTAAATAAGTTAAAATATATAATGTACTTAGAACAGTGTCTGGCATATAATTATTTCTCAAATGTTAACTATTGTGCAAGCTAGACCTTTATGTATATTTGTAATTACTTCTTTGAAATAAATTCCTAGAAGAGGAATTATTGGGTGGAAGGATATGTACATTTTTTTTTCTTTTTGTGTGTTCTGATCATAAAAGTACAATATGTTTATTGTTAAGACATCGGAGATACTTGCCATAGTAAATAATTTACCATATGTCCAAATTTATCTCAACATATACTAATAGGGACAGCATAATATGGAATTTTAAATAAAAATGAGCTCATGTATATATTACTTCATCGTATATCATTGACTACAAGGGGATCTCTATTTTCCCAATGAAAAAGCTCATAAAAACCTATTTTTGTCTTCTTTAAATAAACATCTAGGATATGGATGAAATAGAAAATTTGTAATTATACCTAATTTAAAATTTAGTTACACCTTTACATTTGAAATCAACATTACAAGTAATTTAGAATTACATTATTTTTTTCCCAAGCATCATGGGCATCTTTTTTTTTTTTTAAATCTGTTTTAACTGCCCCCCCCCCCGGCCATTTTTGCTGTTTTGTATCCATTCATTGGGGCAATTCTCTGTGTCTGTTTCCTGCCCTCTTCTCTCATCCTTCTCCTCCTGTCTTCACTGGGATTCGATCCTGGAAATCTCTGATGTGGGAGAGAGATGTTCCGCCACCTGCACCACCTCAGTTCCTATTTTCTTTGGCGTGTCACGTCTTGGCTCTCCCCTGCATCTCTTTCCTGTTTTGTCAACATCTTGCTGCGTAGTTTGGCGGGGCCTGGGGGCTCACCCACTCGCGGGCCTGATGGCGCGCCCACGCACCTTCCATGTTTTTCTTTTCCAGGTCCCTCTATATGGGAGGCAGACGCCCAACCATTTGAGCCACATCCACCCCCCATCGTGGGCATCTTTGACATCAGTGTCACATCATCACAAGAGCCATTTTTGAAGTTATTTAACACCAGTTTTGGAGCACATTAGCTCCACTTCCACTTGTTGCTGAAGATATAGTGCTCTTTGAATCCATGTATCTGTCTGCCACTGGAAATTTTATCCTGCTCACGTCACTTTCAGGCAATTGGGCTTTCATTTGCCTGTTCTGTATGAGCACCACAACCAGGCTACTTACAATACTGCTTTATTCTGGTCATTTTTTTTCTTGAACTTTTTATTTTGAAATAATTTCAAACTTATAGGACAGTTGCAAAAATAATACAAAACCCATACAGAGAACTCTGTACCTCCTGGCAACATTTGCTGTATCTTTCTATCTGATCTATCAATCCATCCATCTACCTATCTGTCAGTTTTCTAAACATTTTGGAGTAGGTTGTATAATCATTCTTCTTGAAAACATAATAATTCTATCACTGTACTGTTTTCTAAAGTTATCTTTAAAAGACTCATCTACAGTGATATCTAATGTTTAGAATTGTGAGGTCATACTCTCTGGACCAATTTCTATGTGTGTTAAATTTCTCTACCTCTGTTTAAAATGGTTTGTCAGGCAACCTCTATAAGCATCAAAACTATCATATTGACGGAGGTTGTTATAGGATGATGGGTCTTCCTCAAACAACATTTAATATTGATAGGTCCTAGAGTTTTGTTTTTTTTTAAAGGTCTATAACAGGCATTTTGGAGACAATTGGGGAAATTTGAATATGGATGGTATACTATATGATAATTTGAATATGTATTATTAATTTTCTTAGGTGTGATAATGATATTGTAGGAGAATGTTTTAGGAGATCTTGATGTTTGCAGTATACCTTCAAGTGGTTCAGCAAAAAGAAAAGGGAGAAGAAGGAAGGAGATAAAAAGCAAATGTGGGAAAATGTTAATAACCGGTAAATGTACAGTGGTGTTCATTGTACTGTTCTTTGCACAGTTTTCTATGAATTTGAAAATGTTCAAAGTGAAAAGTTGGACAATAAAGAAAGGCTTTCTTCCCTTCGATATTATAAAAATATTCATCCATGTTTCCTTTAAGGACTTTCTTTTAGTTTCCTTGGCTTCTCATCAAGCAATTACCATGCAATGAGTTGGCTTAAACAATGGGAATTTTTTAGCTCATGGTTTTGAGGCTAAGAGAAAGTCCAAATTAAGGCATTATCAGGGTGATGCTTTCTTCCCCAAGACTGGCGTTCTGGGGCTGGCTGCTGGCGATCCTTGGTCCTGGGCTCCTCTGTCACCTGGCAACGCACATGGCGGCCTCTTCTGGCCTCTCCCTTCTCTTCCGGGTTCTGTTGACCTTCAGTTCTTGCTTCCGGTGGCTTTCACTGTATCTGTCTGAATATCATTCCGTTTATAAAGGACTACAGTAATAGTATTAAGTCCCATCCTGATTGAGGTGGGCCACACCATAACTGAAGTAACCTCATCAAAAAGTCCTGCTTACAATGGGTTTATACCCACAGGAATGGGTTCTTAAGTTTAAGAACATGTTTTTCTGAGTACATACAGCTCCAAGCCGCCACAGGCTTCTCTGTCTTCATATTTTACAAGTAAATATTTTATTGAATTGGAATTGATTTTGGCATAAAAAGTGAGATAGAGATCTCACTTAATTTTTTCCCTAACAGCCAGGTTTCTGAAAGTCATTGATAAAGTAACTATTTTCCAATTAATATAAAATGCCATTTTATATTGAAGTTTTTTAATCTATTTTTTAATGGAAAATTTTCTAACCCCGATTTTCCTTATTGTATTTTCACATCATATTTTAATTTCTAATAAGGCAGATCTACTGTTTATTCTTCCTTTCCCAAATTTTTCTGGATTTTCTGGTGCATTTATTCCTCCGAGTGAATTTTCTAATGAACACATCAAGTTTATGACTGATTTGGATTTTGTTACAATTCTAGATTAATTTGGGCACACTTGGCATTTTCATAATATTTAGTCTTCTCATTTTGATAAGATAGGATTTCTCTGGATAGTAAAGAACCCTTCAGAAATTAAAAATATCCTCATGATTTTTCTGTTTGAGAAGTTACCATCTTAGTTGTATTATAGAGTAAATAAATATACAGTTTAATTCACATATATTAGGTATTAAGAATACAAAAATGAATAAGAAAGCCTCATTGCCACTCAAGCAGTTCTCACTCTTAGAAAACTGACAGATAAAGAATGATTACAATAGTGTAGTTATATAGAAAAATACAAATATTTACAAAGAACAAAGAACCCCGAGGGGGAGAGTATTTCATTCTGTCTTGAATGAGCAGGCTCACCAGAGGAGGTGATGCCTGAGCAAAATTTAAAAGATGAATAAGCATTCACCAGGCAGCCAAATTAGGGGAGGGGAGGCAAAGCAGAGGGGCTGTCGCAGATGTCAAAGCATAGAGACCTGAAACAATGGAGTGTGTTCAGGGAACAACTACATGTGGTTTAGTGTTGCTAGAATATAAAATGTAAGGGTGTAATTTTGAAAGACGAGACTGTCACAATAGGGGTTGGGTTGGGGTGCAAGATTATAAAGAGCCTTTGTATACCATGCAGAAAATCTAAAGACTTTATCTTAAAAGTAGAGGGGGAGCCATGGGAAAAGCAGCTTTTAAGCAGAAGTGTGATGTGGTTGGATTTGCAGTTTTGATAAATTGGGTGGAGGATTGATTTGAGCAATCCAATTTGAGCCACCGAATGCAGCAGGTATGTTGAAAAGCCAACGCCGTCGTGCCTGTAAGAGATGAAGGAAGCACGGAATTAAAGAAGAGGCAGCAAAGATAGAAGAGAGAGGCTAGATTTGAAAAATGTTAAGGCGATAAAATACCCTGGACTTGACGAGATACTTTAGATGTGGTAGTTCAGAGAGCTGTAGGAGTCTTGGACGGCTCTTGGGTTGGTGACTGACTTGTCTGGTTTTCATAAAGAGGGACACATTAATTGCTTAGCATTTTATGGGATTAGTAAGATGACTCATTAGTTTACAAAACTCTTTATGTAAGTGTGTGACGGTTCTGTAAATTGAAGTTATGTCACTGGTAAGATGTTCATTATTAACAAGCTCAGCCTTTATCTTCTATCATTCCATACATATTTTGGGACATCAACCATCTTTTCTGGGCTGAGAGTTCACCTTAGAAAAGGGGGATTGAACTGGATCTCATAGACATTTACGCCCTAAAATTGAACTATGGAGTTTATTTTCCTTAGTACCTTTTCTTCTATGTGTTCAGTGTTGTGCTAGGTTTTATAGGTTATGGAAATAGAACTGTGGCTCCTGTCTTTGATGAACTAGTTTTGTTGGAGAAACCAACTCATGCTGCAACTACTGAAAAAAAAAAAAGGGAATGCAATTAAGGACTCGTGTGTGTATGATGCAGCCTATAAGTTCACTCATTCTTTCATGAGCGTCCTTGTTCTTGTGAAACTTACAGTCTAGTGGAAGAGACAATAAATCAGTAAACAAATACATCTATAGTACATTAAATGGTGGTAAGAGTTAATGAGAGCAACCAAGCAGGGAGTGTGTGTTGAGGGTCCGCTTTGCTATTTAATGTGGTGTGTTCAGGAAGCCCCACTTAATAGGGTAACATTTGAGAAGAGACTTAGGAAGGAGGAGAGTGTGAAACATGTGGTCTACATAATCTAGATATCTGGGGGAAGAGTGTTTCAGGCAGGGGGAATAGCAAGTGCAAAGGCCCTGGGGTAGGCACATGCTTGACTTACTTGAGGAACAGCAAGGAGGTCAGTGTAGGTGGAAGCAATGTCGGGGGAGGGGGGAAGGCGAGTCTACTGAGTTGGGGAGAAAGGGGAAGGTCATTCAGGGCCTTGGAGGTCATTGTAAGAGCTTTGACTTTTCCTCTGAGTGAGACAAAAAGCCCTTGGAGAGTTATGGTAGTTTGAATTAGTGTACTCCAATATAGACATGTTCTTAATATTTACTTACATTCCTATGGGTGTGAACCATTGTAAATAGGATCTTGAGAATATGTTATTTTTCATTAAAGTGTGGCCCAACTGAATGAGGGTGAGTCTTAATCTGGATTGCTGGAAGCCTTATAAAGAGAACCAGAAAGTCACAGAAGCCAAAAATGAGAGGACATCACCATGTGATGGGAAAGCCAAGGAACTCCAAGGATACTAGTAAGGAAAATCCAAAGAGGAGATCAAGAAAAAAGTTTCTATTTACAATAGCAAGTGAACAAATCAAATATCTAGGAATAGATTTAACCAAGGATGTAAAGGACTTGAACATGAAAAACTACAAAATATTGCCGAAATAAAATGAATTAAAAAAACAAACACAACAACCTAAATAAGTGGAAGAACATTCTGTGTACATGGATTGGAAATAAATATTGTTAAGATGTCAGTTCTACCCAAAGTGATATACAGATACAACACAGTTCCAATGAAAATTCCAACAGAATTCTTCACAGTAATGGAAAAGCCAATCATCACATTCATATGGAAGAGTAAGAGGCTCTGAATAGCCAAAACCATCTTGAAAAAGAATAGAGTTGGAGGACTCACACTTCCTGATTTTAAAATTGATTACAAAGCTACAGTAATCAAAACAGTATGGTAATGGCACAAGGACAGACATATAGGCCAATGGAGTTGAACTGAAAGTTCAAAAATAAACCCTCAAGCTTTGGCCAATTGAGGCTTGACAAAGGTGCTATATCCTCTCAGTGGGGGAAAGAATAGTCTGTTCCACAAATAATGCTGGAAAAACTGGATATCCATATGCAAAAGAATGAAGGTGGACTCCTACATCATACCATATACAAAAATTAACTCAAAATGGATCAAAGACCTAAATATAAGAACTAAAACTATTAAACTCCTAGAAGAAAACACAGGAAACATCTTTAAGATCTTGTGTTAGGCAGTGGTTTCTTAGACTTTACACCTAAAGCACAAACAACAAAAGAAAAAATAGATACACAGGGCATAATCAAAATTTAAAACTTTAGTACATCAAAGGGCTTTATTAAGAAAGTAAAAAGAAAATCTGCAGAATAGGAGAAAATATTTGGAAACCAAATATCTGATAGGGATTTAATATCCAGAATATATAAAAGATTCTCATAATTCGATGACAAAAAGACAACCCAATTAGAAAATGGGCAAAAGACTTGACTAGATATTTCTCCAAAGAAGATATACAAATGACCAATAAATACATGAAAAGATGCCATCATTATCATTAGCCATCAGGGAAATCAAAACCACAATGAGATACCATCTCATACCCACCAGAATGGCTACTATTGAAAAACAGAAATAAGTGTTGTAGAGGGTGTAGAGAAGTAGGAATACTTGTACATTGTTGGTGGGAGTGTAAAATGGCCCAGCCACTTTGGAAAACAGTTTGGTGATTCTTAAGAAAGTTAAGAATAGAATTCCCATCATATGTAGAAATCCCACTTCTAGGTATAGAGCCAAAAGAATTGAAAGTAGGGACTCAATGAGATATTTCCACATTGGGTGTGGGTGAGGAATGGGGAGTTAATGTTTAATTGGTATGGAATTTCTCTTCTGGGTAATGGAAAAGCTTTTGGCAATGGATGATGGTGATGGAGGCACAACCTTGTGAATGTAACTAACACCACTGAATTATATATTTGAACAGGGATAAAAAGGGAACTTTTAGGTTGTATATGTTACCACACCAAAAAAAGAAACAAACTATAGAAACTGTACAACACACAGAACCCTAATGTAAACAGTCGGCTAAAGTTAATAGCATAATTATAATAATATTCTTTCATCAATCGCAACAAAAGTACCACACTAATGCAAAATATTAACGATAGGGAAAACTGTGGGCAGGGGTCCGTATAAGGGAATGCTACTTTCTGCATGATTTTTCTGTAAAACTACAATTGCTTTAATTAAAAAAAATAAGAAAAGAAGGTAGTTGGATAAATGCATCTGGAGTTCAGAAGAGAGGACCATGCTGGAGATATACAGATGGTACTGAAAAGCCACAAGTTGGGGAGATGAAAAAAGGAGTAGATAGAGAAGAGGTCAGGAGACTGAGCTGTAGGGGACCCCACGGTTTAGAGGTCAAGGAAATGACTTGGAGGGGTCTGAGAAAAGGTGACCAGAAAGTGTGGTGTCTTGGAAGCCAAGTGAAATAAAGTGTTGACAGCTGTCTTGAGATGCTGATAGGTCAGGCAAGATGAGGGCTGAAAAAGCATAGTGTTAAAAGTGATAGAGGAGAGGGAAGCGGATGTGGCTCAAGCAGCTGAGCACCTGCCTACCACACGGAAGGTGCCAGGTTCGGTTCCTAGTGCCTCCTAAAGAAGACGAGCGGATGCAACGAGAGGACACAGCAAGAGGACTCAACGAGGAAACACAATAAGAGACACAACAAGCAGGGAGTGGAGGTGGCTCAAGCGATTGGATGCCGCCCTCCCACATGGGAGGTCCCGGGTTCATTTCCCCGTGCCTCCTAAAAAGAAGATGAGCAGACAGTGAGCCCAAACAATGGGGGAAGGGGAGAAATAAATTAAAAAAATAAATCCTTAGGGGAAAAAAGTGATGGAGGAGTCATTCCATTAATAATTTTATTAGTTCTAAATATTTTCTCTGCAAGATGTAATTAGTTCTAAGTGTTTTCACTGTAGGATTAACTATGGAATCGTTCAGGATAATTTCCATAGCTCAGTTTATTTCTGATATCAGCAAAACTGTTTCCACTTAAGATCTGCATGCATTTTTATCATTAGCGGTAGTATTCGTCGTGGATAATGGACAATTCTTTTTTGGCTTTATTTTTCTTTACCTCCTCCACTAGCGTAGTTTGTCCATCCGTCCATCCATTCACCCAGAAAATACTTATTAAGCGCCTGTCCTATGCCAACTAGATTTTTTATTGTCCCGCTAGAAGATCTAAGTTCTCATGCGCAGGATTTTGCCTTTCCCGCCGCATTTGGCTTCAGTCTCCCCGCAGTGGGGTTTTTCCAGCCTACCTTGTCCAGACGCACCTCCCAGTGTTTGCCCCTAGAGGCCTGAGTCTGTCAGCGGGTACATCCCTCCCCCGCGCAGATGGCCTTTTGCAGGCCTATATGCAGATGAGGCGGGCGGGGCAGCCTGCAGGTGAGGTGGGTGGGCCAAGCGGTCTGTTGGGCTGCTCAGGCCGGCAGCAGCGGGGCGTTGCCGTGGGCGGAGCGGCATGCAGATTTGTGGGCGGGGCGATCTGGGGGCCTGGCCTTGAGGTGGGCGGGCGGCATGTAGAGGAGTGGGCGGGGCGGGCCGGCAGCGTGGGGTTGAGGCGGGCCGGGCGGGCAGCATGCAGATGAGGTGGGCGTGCCAGGCGGGCAGCATGCAGATGAGGTGGGCGTGCCAGGCGGGCAGTATGCAGATGAGTGGGCGGGCCAGCCCGCGCGGGCGAACAGCGGCCCGCGGCCGCCGCGGGGAACCGGCAGGCGCCGGGCCCTTTCTTTGACTGAGCGGACCCGCCGGCGGCAGCCGCCCTGCAGGCCGGAGCGGGCGCCGGCTGCGGCCCCGTGGAGACCCTGCCCGAGCCGCCGCCAGCGTCCGATCGAGGATGGGCAACCACTCGGGGCGGCCCGAAGACCCGGAGCCAGGTCTGTGCGGTGGGTCGGCGGGGTCGCGCCGGCCTCCTCCCCTGTCCCCGGCCCGCGCCCTTCCCCCACCACCCCTGTCCCGGCGTCTATCTGTCCGTCCGTCCGTCCGCTCCCACGGGCGAGTGGCAGGGTGCAGTTCTTGGGGGTGTGATTCCTGCATTTGGAATGCGGCTGGCACGGTTGTGCAATTTACCTGTGCCTTTCGGGTGACCAGGAAATGCCGCTGGTTGGGAACAAGCACCTGGAGCCTGGGGCTGCCCGGACGTGCCGAGTGGGGGCGCCCCGGGGAGGAGGCGCCCTGAGCGCGGCACCCCCTAGGGGAGGCCCGGGGTGGGTGGGGGAGCCCCCTGTGCAGCTTAGGCACTGAAGTCTCCTGGCGGCCGCGCTGGCAGGTCTCGTGCACTGGGTGCAGGCACTTGGTGCACATTTTCTTGGCTTTCGTAGCCCAACGTGTGACTTTGCAATCGTCCCAGTCATCAGGCATCGTTTGAACATCACACACTTGACCCCTACAAGGTGGCAGCCCGTCAGCTGCTTTGTTACTCATACCCAGACCAAGTGCTGGGTTGTGTGACTCTTTCTTACCCAAGACCATCTGTACTTTTTTTCTGGGATGCCCGAAAAACTTCTCCAGTTTATCAGATCTCTGTTTCCTCAGATAGGAGCATGGCAGAGAATCCGCTGGGCTCTAGTCCCTCCAGCTGCTGGTTTATTATCCCGGACCCCAGTACAGATTTCCATGCTAATAAGCCCGGGCTTGCATTTATAAACAAAACCAGACATCTCTGTGCTGTCACGTGAAGGACATGGGATTAAGTTTAGCCTCAACAATGGTATCATGCCCATTAGGGAGAGTGTTGGACTATTTATTGCTTCTAAGTCATTTTTCATGCGAGTACTTTTAAATTTTAATTGGAGTGAGGAAATTGAGGCTCCAAGAGGTGCAGTGGCCTGTCCAAGTGTCCCTTGAATTGGGACAGTGCTGCAATGAAAACCTCCGTCGTCTTAAGCTCAGTCCATTTCTTCTTGTTCATCTTGCAGCACTTCGGTTGCTTGGCTTGGTGGAGAGGTCAGGCAGGGTTAGGCCATATCCTTGGGGCTCGGACAGGGTGGGGTGTTTCCCACACACCCGTTGTGGTACATTGGCCTGCTACAACAGCCAGGTGGAAAACTTTGCCACACAGGAATACTGAGAAGAAAAATGTTACGGGTGGGGTAACTGTATAGATTATATTGGAGTAACTAACATAACACAGCACTTACCCAAATGTCTTTGGGCAGGATAACTAATACATACAAAAGAATATCCTTGTCATAAACGCCTTGTTTATAAATCTTTAGGTAAAGGACAACTAGCATTTTAAGAACACTTCTCAGTATTACATGCCTGCCCAGGTATTATTTCCTTTGTGTTAAAATTACAAAAAGACTGTCACCCTTGTTAGAGCTTTTAAGAATTAATTTGGGGGAACGGATGTAGCTCAAGTGGTTGAGTGCCTGCTTCCCATGTATGAGGTCCCGGTTCAATCCCCAGTACCCCCTAAAAAACAAACAAACTAATGAAAAAACCATCTCTCATTGGGGAGTAGATGTAGCTCAGTGGTTGAGCACCTGCTTCCCATGTACAAGGTCCTGGGTTCAATCCCTGGCACCGCCAAAAAAATAAAAAGTTCATTTGGATGCTTTTGTTCCAATTTCTAAGTGAACTCACTTTTTAAAAGTACTCTAATATATAGGAAATGAAAAGGACATCTTTTATGCCAGTGACTTACCTTATTGCATTTTTTAGAGTGCCTGTAATTTTAAGATGGGATTTCAGTGCGGTTTGCTGCACATGGAGATATGTGATTAGGAAATCTTAGATAAGACTTTAAATGCTGGAATATTGTTGGCCAAAAGTGGTAGTAGAGTAATCGTAACTGGTGTCTTCATGCTGTGATGAAATGCTGCAGAGTGCATCAGTGGGATGTCAGAATCTGGGAAATTAGAGTTTGGCTGAAGATTAGTGTGTTCTCAATCTTCTTTACCATGGGTTTTCTATATTTTTGCTGTGTCAGAAATAGCAAAAACATCAAGTCCTGCCTAAATGTTTCATCTTTTAGCCCAGCACTGCATCTGAGCATTCTATTCTCTCCACACCTTTCCCAGGAACAGTGACACCTGAAATTCCACATTGACTGTCACTAATATTAACTCAGTCTTCACTGTCACTCAGACTTCAGAAGTGGATGTGTAAAGCAGCATAAACTGCCCATCATTAACTGTGTGAAATTGTAGCTTACAGAATCACTTAAAGTTACACAATGCTTTCTGTAAAAGTAGCGGATGTTTATGCAGAGTATAAGATTACAAATCAAATTCTTTTCTAATGAGTAACATTCTAATAAATAATATAGTATAGTAATAAAAAAACAATTCCAGCAGAGCGGGTATAGCTCAGTGCTTGAGCGTGTGCTTCCCATATACGAAGTTCTGGGTTCAAACCCCCGTACCTCCTGAAAAAAAAAAACAAAAACAAAAAACAATTCCATTGTGAATAAGAGCTACTCATTAGTAAATAATTACAATTTTATAGGTGTTGGGGGATATTCAGAGGCAGAAGGATGCAATGTCCACCTTCCACGTGCAGAGGATAGACCTCCAGAAATGATGGTGGAGTGTGACAGGTACAGAGGGAGAAAAGAGAGGTCAGACAAGGAAGCAGATGTGGCTCAGGTGACTGGACTCCTCCCTACCACACGGGAGGTCACTGGTTCGGATCCTGGTGCCTCCTAAAGAAGATGGCAAGCTGGTGCGATGGGCAGGCACGGCAAACTGACACAAGAGACACGAGAAGAAAAAACATAATGAGAGACACAACAAAGCAGGGAGCAGATTCCCTATGCCTCCTAAAGAAGACAGCGAGCTGACGCAACAAGATGACACAACAGGAGGCACAGGAAGGAAAAAACAATGAAAGATATAACAAAGCAGAAAGTGGAGGTGGCCCAAATGATTGGGCATCTCCCTCTAACATCAGAGGTCCCGGGTTTGGCTCCCGGTGCCTCCTAAAAAACAAGGAAGATGAACAGACACAAGTGAAAAACAACAAGGGGGTGGGAAGAAATAAATAAATAAAATAAATCTTTAAAAAAATTAAAAACAAAGAGAGAGAGGACGGACAATTAGCTGTGCCCGAGAGAAAGCAGAAGGACCTGGGGAAGAAGTGTTTTTTTAGCTGGGCCTTAAACCCATTCTTCCAGGACAAGTGATGTTCCAGCAGACACTGATGGGGAGACTCTGAGCAGAAACATGGCTGCAGGCAGCGATGCAGGTTGGGCTATGGAGAGAAACCTAGGGTAGCTGGAATGCTTGTTTTCCAGAGTGGATGATAGGTCTGGAAAAGCAGGTTGGGACACAGCCTAGAATGGCTAGAATGCCATTCCAAAGAATCAAGGAATTTTAAAACTGGAAAGCACGGTCCACCCTCCCTTCCCCCGATTTTGGACAAAGGCATCAAGTCTCCTAGGGGTGAAATGTCCTGTCCAGGCAACTTGTCCCTTGAATTGGGGGCAATGCTGGAATTAAAACCTTGGTCTTCTTAAGCTCAGCCCATTGCTCTTCATTCACCTCCCAGCGCCTCAGCTGCCAGCCTTGGTGGAAAGGCCAAGCGGGATTAGGATTATTAGGCTGTGTCCTTGAGGCTGGGTTGAGTTGGGGTGCCTCCCACCACTGGCAGTTGGGGTACAGTGGACTGGACTCTGGACACCAAGAACTTCAATGATCCATCAGAGCCAGGAGCCCAGAGGTGGGTGGTAGGCGTGAGGAAGAAACAGAAGGTCATCTGGACGAGGTGAGGGGGCCACCCAAATCTGGTTATTACATGGTTCCTGTACTATGTCACTTGAGTCCTTTGAGAAGCAGATGCTCAGATGGAATTAGGAAGGCAAGACGTTTATTCGGGAGCAACACCTGGGAAAGATAAAAGGGGTAGGAAGCAGAGTGGGACAGGGAGAGCATTAAGACCCAGATGCTGATCTGATAACCACGAAGGAAAAGGGGGGTAATGGGCAGCTGCTTTGGGCAGGGGGAACCTCAGAGAATGATGCAGTTCTGACAGTCTTGGCCAACCTAACGGAGGGGAGGAGGGCTCCCGGGTTGGGCAGAAATGGCCAGATCCCAGTACCCCTGCTGTGGTCAGTTGTTGAGGCTGCTGGGGAAAAACACCTCTTCAAAGAGGCAGGGCCTGATGGCACTAACAGGTGGAGGCTGCAGCTGAAGGCCAGGCTCCCACATGAAGAGGTCCACGTGGCCCACCTCCAGGCTGCCTGCCACAGGGACTGTGTGGACCAGGAGGGTTCATTTAAAGGGAATGAAATGCAGTGATATCCCCATCTCAGATGCCCCCCGTAAGCTTAAAGGCTGGCGTGGTCCACCTCTGCCAGGTGGAATCTTCTCATCACTCCGGGGTGTACCTGAGGCAGCAGGGAGGCTCTCAACCACTGCTTCTTTCTAGAAGTTCTGGAGTTGGCTGTGGGGACAGCAGGATTCCTCTGCTGTGGTATCTGCACCTTCTGAGTTGGGTATCGTGACCTAGCATGGTATAGCAGGCTGGACAGGAGAAATGGATCAAGTGAAAGACGTGAAAACTTGCGTGAATGGGGGCAGGTAGAATCAGATGGACATGGAGATGACAGCATCTCTTAGTTCCTAGAAGGTCTCAGTTAACAGCCCTTCTGTTTCCAACCAGGTTGCCGGTACCTGCATTATCAGAAAGGGTGGTCAGGTATGGTTGTGCAGTCTGTGCACTGTTCAAAGGCATCTGGGTAAAGGGGTGAGTGAGTTCAGGTAGAGTTGTATCAACCCAGAGGAAGGGGTACCTTTTTGCAGTTTTTGCCTTGTTATAATTCACACAAAGGTGCCTGATACACTAAAGGAGGCTTAGAAGGTGAGCTTAGGCTTTCCCCAGCTCCAGTACTAATGGTTTTGAATTTGCATGTAAATGTTCAAAAAATGAATATAAACGGTATGAAATGAAAGTAAAAGCTTCTACTGGCACTCCCCTGGGTCCTACTTCTGTATTATAGCTAATGCTAACTGTATTTACAGTTGAATCCCAAATAGCCACTTAACACAGGGAAATATACGAATAAAAAAATAAAAAATAAATTAGTTCTCTAAACTTTCAAATTCAGTATCTTGTTATTCTATTTTTAAATCCAGTACATTTTAATAATCACTATTTAAGAGATTAAGCTGAGTAATATTCAGTCCTGCTTACAAACTTGGTTAATAACATTTCCAACGCTTTAAAACTGTGTTTATTGTTTTAACATAAATAGGTTTCTATTAAAGTACTCCAGTTGTCTGACAAGTCCAACTTTTAAGTCTCATAAATTTAATAAATTATTCTTATATCAACATGGTGATTCTTAAAAGTCCTGTGATATATTACAAAACACTCACACACTCTCACTTTCTTTAAAAGTGTGTGTGTGT
>JAQZBX010016557.1:21717-36471 GCA_029593785.1 Cabassous unicinctus | reverse complement strand
GCAAAATGGGGAAGGGGGGGTTTAAAATGGATCAAGTAAATAAATAAATCTTAAAAAAAAAATAAAAAGATAGCAGAGGCTAGCAGGTGTAGCTCAGTCGTTGAGCACCTGCTTCCCATGTACAAGGTCCTGGGTTCAATCCCTGGTGCCTCCCTAAAAAGGCAGGGAGGCAAAAGGCAGGGAGGCAGGAATGAAATGGAGAGGGTTGTTGCAATGAAAGTGACTTAGGTGAAGAAAAAACTCATGACATGTAAAGAACCTTGATATGTAAAGAACTCTTATAAATCAACAAGAAAATCACAAACAACCCAAATAGAAAAATAGGTGAAGGATATGAACAGGAAATTGGCCAAAGAAGCAATGCAAACAAGTAAACACCCAGTTTCACCAATAACAAACAACTTGTAACTTAGAGCACGGGAACTCTTTCCCCTTTACCGGCTCAGCAAAGTTTTATTTTAAAAAGAATCCCCAAGGTCTATTATTGAAGGTCTAGTAAAATATGCACTTTCACATGTGGATGGTGGATTGTGTCGAGTGACACAATCATTTTGGTGGGCGCTTAGGAGATATATATACAGACCTTTAAAAATATTCATGCCCTGTCACCCAGAAATTCTGCTTCTGGGAAATCGAGATCTATAATCAGTCATGGGTGCAATACTCTTCCATTAACAAATATTTTGGAGGGTGTTTAATGACATAAAAATGCTAATGGGGGAATGGATGTAGCTCAGTGGTTGAGCGCCTGCCTCCCACGTACGAGGTCCCGAGCTCGATCCCTGGTACCTCCTTAACAAAAAAAAAGTTCATTAAACAATGTTAAGTGACAAAAAGCAGAAGAAAAATATACACATACAGACAATCAGCTCTCTACAGAAAAGCAGTAGATGGAATTTTGCAGTGGGGAAATGGACATTCATGTGCTCAGTTTATGCATAGAGAAAAAAAGACCTAGAAAGAAACGTCCTTATAAGTTAACAGTTGTCCTATGTGCAGGGTTGTCTAAGTGCACAGTCAGATCCCATCTTTAAGATTCTGATGGGTTTGTGGGTTTTTTTTGGCATACATTTTTAAAAGATCTTTTTTAAAAATACGTATTTTTATTAGAGAGGTTGTGAACTTAGAAGACAATCATGCACATGTGTGGAATTCCCATACAACACCCCTCCACCAACATACTACATTGTTATGGAACATTCGTTACACATTATGAGATAATATCATCAGACTATTACCACTATGGTTCATAGCATACATTTGGCATATTTTTTCCATTCCTCCCTATTATGAGCACAGTACTTCTTTGGTATTGATGCAAGAATATTACAGTATTGTTAACTATAGTCTATAGGTAGACATTATTTTTTAAAACCATTTTAGATTTACAGAAAACCGGAGAAGATAATACAGAGCCTTCCCATATATACACTCTCCTGTTATTAACATCTTTTCTTTTAAAAGATTTATTTATTCACTTATTCCCTCCCCCCACCACTTGTTGTTTTGTGCTTGCTATCTGCTTTCTGTGTGTTCTTCTGTGTCCACTTGTCTTCTCTTTAGGCAGTACCGGGAACCGATCCTGGGACCTTCCGGAGTGGGAGAGAGGCGCTGAATCCCTTGCGCCACCTCAGCTCCCTGGTCTCTTGTGTCTCTTATAATCTCTCCTTTTGTTGTGTCATCTTGCTGCACCAGCTTTCCGCTCGGGCTAGCACTCCTGCACGAGCCAGCTCGCTGCGCGGGCCAGCTCGCCTTTCACCAGGAGGCCCCGGAAATCGAACCCTGGACCTCCCATATGGTAGACGGGAGCCCAATCGCTTGATCCGCATCCATTTCTCCACATTCAACTTTTGATTACTTTAAAAAAAAATTTTAACAGGGCATTAAAAGATTCTTTATCTTGATTACTAAGATTTTTGGTGTCCCCTTAAAGCAGGGGTTCTTAACCTTTTTTGTTCCACGGACCCCTTTGCCAGTCAGGTGAAAACCACGGACCCCTTACTAAGTCCACACTATACTGTCTCCACACCAACACGCACCAACACGTCTCCACAAGAATAATGTTTTTTTGAATTTTCAGTTCAAGCTCACGGACCCCTGGTTAAGAACCCCTGCCTTCAAGTTTGTGCCTGAAGCCCCCTCACAACCTTCTCTAGTCCCAGCCCTGCTATCACCATAAAAATGTTCCTGCCTCAACCCCTCTTCCTCTGTGGCTGCTGGCCAGTGGCCGGTCCCTTCCTGGCAGGGCTGGAGGCTGGGCTCAAAGCTCCATCCTGTCCACTCATCCAGTAATGTAGGGGTTGGACTTCCAGGAACCTGCCAGGGAACTCATTCTTCAAACCTCACCTCTGGTCTTGGATGAAAACTCAGTGAGACGTGGCTTCGCCTTGGGCAAATGGTGGTCCCTGCTGGACTTGGCTCTCCAGAGCCCCCTGGCCCCAAACATCACCTCCCTGGGTCTCAGCCAGGCACTTCTGGGCACCCAGCACCTTGCTTCTCTCAACCGGAGGAGGGATGTGGGTCATGGTTTCACCCCCATTTCTCTACTGATGGCCTTGTCCCTGAGACTCTGACTGGGGGAGCCCAGGGCTTCCTTGGCTTCACCTCTCAGACCCAACCCAGCCAACACTCAACTCCTGGACAGGCCCTCCCTGGCCCTGCTTGTGCCCCAACCCCCACCCTGAAGCCATCCCCATAGCAGCCGATGGCCACTTCAACTGGCCAGGGCTCGGGCTAAGCTTTGGAGTTGTCTTTGGCTCCTTTCTATCCCTCAGCCTCTGGTAGCCAGCCTGTCCTACTCCAAATCTGACCACTTCTTAACCTGCTCCCTGCCACCATGGCATAGAGGCTGCCATTGCTATTTGCTGGGACCGGTGCAGTAGTTCCTCACTGCCGTCTGCTCCCAGCCCATTCTCTGCACAGCAGTGAGGGGTATAATTCAAGGCCGATTCTCCTCTCGGCAGCCTTGTCAGTGGCTCCCTATTGCTTTTTAAATAAAACTGGAACTCCTTCCCGTGGTGACCTAAAAGATTTTACGTGTTCTTGTCCCATTCGTCTCCTCACACCGGCCCCTCCCTCAGCTCCAGACACACGGTCCTCCTTTCTGTTCCTGGGACAGAGCTTGCTCCCACCTCAGGGCTTTTGCACTGGCTATTCCCTCTCCTTGGACACTGTTCCCTACATCTTCTCATGGCTGATTCTTTCTTGTAACTCTGGTCTTAGCTCACATGTCCCCTCCTCAGAGAGGCCTTTCCTGCCCCCTGTCCCCTACCATTCCCCCTCTATGTCATCCTGTCTTGCATTTTTCAGACTACTTTCCACTACGTTAAATTATCTTGTTTGTTTTTCTTCCCTTGTTTATTGTCTGCCCCTCCCCACCCCATGGATGTCAGCGCCACATTCATGGCCATATCCCCAGGGCATGGCAGACAGTAGGTGCTCAATGCATGCTTATTGAGTGGATACACTGCACAGGGAACAATAGAGCAGGACCGCATCCTATGTGGAGGACACGGAGGAGTAGAGGCTCCGGGCAGGTGCAGGCAAGAGTTTCACCTCTGGCAGGTGAATTTTGCTGGGGAGGCACTGGGCCACTTTCCTTTCGGGGAGTTGTCTCAGGGTGGGGGGAGGGTTTGAAGCTTTTCCACAATGCTAACAGTAAGAATTCAGCTTAGGGAACCAATGAGAACATCAGGGACCTCTGAGTCGATATGACAGGAAGAGAAAACAAACTGGGAATTAGTCATTCACATGTTCACACAAGGACTTTGTCGTTGGCCAGACGTGTGCCCATTTAACAGATGAGTAAACTGAGGCCCAAAGCCACAGAGCCCTCAGAGGCAGACAGATGGTCTAGCACTCCAGGCCGCCCCACAAGCTTTCATTTTCTCATAAAACGGGGGGAATTGTTTTATTTGCCTTTTTGTTTGTTTGTTTGTTTTAGTGAAAGTGTTCTTAAAAAGACCAAACTGAGTCAGCTGCCTGCTTCCGTCTGTCCCTCGGGCAGTTGATGTGGCCAGGCAACGGGAGGGAAGGGGCTCCACCAGGCCCCAAAGACAGACCAGGGGGTGCCTATTCTGCAAAAATTAATGATCTGTATTGATGTCCATACACTGGCTGCCCAAGAGCCTTTGCCTTCTGCTTCTGGGATGCTGTCTTGCACCCAGTGTTTTGTTTTTTTTTCCATTCAAATTACAGAATTTTGTTGGTACAGTAGGTTAATAAAAACTGAAAAGGGATGATAAAATAGGATAAAGAATTCAGTACATTATTTTATAACACACTCTTTAAAATTAAAATATTTTAACTCTCTCTCTTCTGAAAATTTTCATTGCCACGAAAGATCAGAAAATTCTGGAACCAATACCGAAGTGTAAAATAATTCAAACAACTTAAGGACTACTTCACAATTTGCACGGCGTCATCCTATCAGGGACCTCATTCTGTTGTAATGGCAGACAATTTAGCACCTCTGCAGATTCGGGGTGCCCAGGAGTAAACACTAGGTAGGATACACAAAAGGGGAAGAGACTATTTCATTCTCCAACAAATAGTGCCATGAAGAAAATGGCCCCATTTGCTGAAAAAAGAAATTATTTGTCACAGTAAAATTGCAGAGAATACGAAAGCTGACAGATTACTGCTCAAGATCCATCCTAACAAACTCTTAGCAAATCAATCGTTCCAATGAACAGTTGGGTACTGTCAGTTTAAAGCCACAGACAAAAGCTATACAAGCACTTTATTTATTATTATTATTTTTTTACCGGAGGTCCCGGGGACCGAACCCAGGTCCCTCTGTCCCAGGGACCGAACCCAAGTCCCTCCATATGGGAGACGGATGTGCAACCATTTGAGCCACATCCGTTCCCCAATATACAAGCACTTTAGAAGTCAGAAACATTAAAAAAACAAAACAAAAAACGGGTGGGGGATGGTGGTGGTGGTATCTACAAGTTTCTTCTTTATATCTACGGAGCCATCGTACTTTACCCTTTCACAAGACCCCAGAGTCAACGCTATCAGCATGTGCGTGGCTAAAGCGTGTGACCACAGATACATGAGGTCACAGTAAGGGCCAACTGTCCAGTCTTCAGCAGTCCCATGGTTTTTGCTCACTAGGATTGGAGAGATGTGGAGGTGTAGGGGTGGGGAGGGGAACTGGTGGGTTGGGGTCCCTCCTCCAGCCAGCTGAATCAAAGGCCCCAGACCCCCAAGCCCTGGCTTCCTCCACCGGTTCCTGCCCTGTCAGCCTCGGCCGAGTCCCTTCTGCCATCCAGGCCTCGGTTTTGTCCCCTATAGAATGACTTTTTTTTTTTTTTTAATAACTTTATTTATTTATTTTCCCCTCACACCCTTGTTTTGTTCTCTCTGTCTGCTCTCTGTGTGTTCTTCTGTGTCTGCTTGTCTTCTCTTTAGGCGGCACTGGGAACCAATCCTAGGACCTTCCGGAGTGGAGAGAGGCTGCTCAATCTCTTGTGCCACCTCAGCTTTCTGTTCTGCTCTGTCTCTCTTTGTCTCTCTTCTGTGTCTCTTTTTGTTGCGTCATCTTGCTGTGCCAGCACTCTGCTCGGGCCAGCTTGCTTTTCACCAGGAGGCCCCGGGAATCAAACCCTGGACCTCCTATATGGTAGACGGGAGCCCAATTGCTTGACCCACATCCGCTTCCCTAGAATGACATTTGATGGCATAGAAAAGGCCCAAGAGAATATTATTGGGACTTATGAAAAAAAATTGGAATATAGGCTGAAAGCCTTATATCAAGGTTAAATTTCTTGAACTTGGTAACTGTGCTTGAGATGGTTACATGAGTGAATATCCTTGACCTTAGGAAATGTACACGAAGTTTTATGAGTTCAAGGAGCATGAGGTGTACAACCTACACCCAAGTGTTCAGAAAATTGACAGATAGGTGGATGGATGGATGGACAGACAGACAGACAGCTAGAGAGAGAGAATGATACAGGAAATGTGGCAAAATGTTAAAATCTGTGGATCTGGGTAATCTGGAGAAGGGGTGGGTATGTTAGGATTCTCTGTATGGGTTTTGTATTATTTTTGCAACTATCCTGTACAATTGAAATTATTTCAAAGTACAAAGTTTCAGGAAAAATTAAATACTAACAGGAAAAAAAAAAAAATGCATCTGATGGCATCCACCTCAGAGGGCTGTGTGAGAATCGAGGTAGCTCTTATAAAGCTTGCCCAGGGGAAATGGAGGCGGGAACTGAGCTTCAGGGCCTAACCGGAGGCCTGCTGTCACCCCACTGTACCCCTTTCCCGAGGCCTGGCCCCTCCCCTCCCGAGCCGCTTGGTTGCCCACCTGCAGCTGCTTCACTTCCCCTTGGCTCAGCTGTGGGGCTACCTAGGGCCTCACCACTGTGGAAAATCAGCCCTTGTGACCTGGCCAGCAACCTCCCAGCCCAAAGGCTGCCTTCCCCCCTGTGAAATCAGCACCCTCCAGCTCCAGACCATAATGCTCCTAGGAAAGCCACCACCCAAAGCTGAGCTCAGGTCGGGGCTCCCCAGCCTTCCCGGAGACCTCAGATCATCACCCCCAGGCCCAGTGCCAATCCCACCCCCAGCTCTGCTCCCCAAGACCCCAGGGCCTGCTGGGGACCTGGAGGCAGAGCCTGAGAGCTACAGCTGCCCCAGATCCTCCACCCGTGAACCCCAAGCTCCTCTGAGTCTCCCTGACAACCCTCCCCTCCCCCTCCCTGGGAGGCCATGGACCTGATGCCAGGGCAAGAGCAAGATCGTGCCACGTGATCTCAAGTTCAGGTCTGCGACCTGGGCAAGTCCCTGTCCTGAAACGGGGCCAGCCGGGGAGGTAGAGCCAGGCCTGGTGCACAGTAGGGCCTTAGCAGGGGCTGAGCGGCTGCGTGTCTCCTTTTCACAGATCCTGAACATGGAAGACGACCAGAACTGGTACAAGGCTGAGCTCCGAGGTGCTGAGGGGTTCATCCCCAAGAACTACATCCATGTCAAGCCCCACCCGTGAGTGTCCAGTCTCTGCCGCCACCTGGTATCACCTGGCCCCACCTGGCCCTAAGTGATCCCACCTGGTCCCACTAGTCCCACCTAGCCCCACCTGACCCCATCTGGCCCCACCTGGTCTCACCTGGCCCCACTTGGCCCCACCTGATCCCACCTGACCCCACTGGTCCCACCTGGTCCTACCTGGTCCCACGTGGTCCCACCTGGTCTGGGTCAGCAGCCCAAAGCTGCCCGTGGTGGGACACAGCAAATCCCTTGGGCACGGAGACCCCTCACCAGCCCCCATCTGTCTGCCCCCAGGCTATGAGGCAGAGGTGTGAGGGCTTCCCCAAGGTGGTAGAGTGACAGGGTTGGGGTCTCCAGGTGAAGGTCCCCGGGAGAATGGTTGTGAGAGCTGGGGGACAGTAGCCACCTGTGCTGCGGGTTGCTGTGTGGCCTCAGGCAGGTCCCTGCTCTCTCTGATCCTCAATTTCCCCATCTCTACCACTAGAAGGACCAAGGCTCCTATCTGCTCAGATTGTGGGGGATTCTAGAGTACCCCCAAAGAGACCAGCTGAACCCTGGCAGGGGTGAAGTGGGGGTGGGGGTTGGGAGGGTAGGAGGAGGGCCAGACGCAGACCCTGGGAGCCCTTCCTTTGGGGTGAGTGAAGGCGAAGTTGTGTCTGGGCCCAGGCATCCTGGCATCGTGGCTGCCCTGAGAAGGGGTGTATGTGCAGAGACCAGACCCAGAATAAGCCTGGGTGGCTAAGAATTCTATTAAAAACAAACTTTAAATGATGACCAAGGGAGCCCCAAGACAACCGCTTCCTAAGGCATCCACCAAACAGTGCCCATGGCCCCTTTGGGTCCAGCCAGAGACAAAAGAGTTCAGAGCAGCCCCATCCCATGGGAGGGACAGGACGTAAAGAAAGTACATGGGTGGGGGAGTGGGTGTAGCTCAGTGGTCGAGCGCCTGCTTTGCATGTATGAGGTTCTGGGTTCAATCCCTGGTACCTCAAAAAAAGAAAGAAAGAAAGTACATGGGGAAACAGACAGCATTGAGGTGGCAAACCAGGGGAGGCTTCTCAGAGGAATGAGGTTTTGAAGGATGTGTAGGAGTTGGCTAAGGAGGAAGGGAGAAAGGCATTCCTGGGAGACAGAATGGAATAAGCAAGGAGAGAGAACCCCATGTGGGGTTAGCAGGAGAGACTCAAATGCCAGGCCCACAGTGGCAGGGAGCCATGGAAGGTATTTGAGCAGCGGAGGGACTCAGTCAGATATAGAGATAGGTGTGGGCAGATTCGGGGCCTGTGATGCCTGTGTGGCTATGATGTGGAAGGGGAGGGAGGTGAGGGGCTACGGTGGGACCTGGGGGGGTATTTCCTCTTTATCTCTCTTAGAGTTATTTCCAAATTTGCCTCCACCTCCGCCTTCCTGTGTGGGGTAAGCCTCTCTCCTACCCTGGTTCCAGGCCAATGTGTCTGGGTTCCAGGCACCCCCCAAACTCCCCCACAGAGACTGTAGCCCTCAGCCCATATCCTGGGCTAGAGCCCTGGGCCTGAGGCCCTGCTGTGTGTGTCCCTCCTGGCTGTGTGACATTGGGCAGGTTTCTGCCTTCTCTGGCCCTCAGTCTGTTGGTAAAGTTAGGAGAGAAAGTGGAAGGGGTGCACACTGAAAGAGAGATGGGGAGGAGCCAGCTCCAGGCCACAGGTACCCAAAGTTCATCCGAATGGGCAATCACCGTGTGCCTTTGAAAAACAGAAAGCATTCTGGTAGAGGAAACAGCACAGCAAAGGCCTCGAGCTGCTGAGAAGCAGAAAGCAAAGGGTTCCAGCTGCTCAGGACGGGGAGAAAAGATGACAAAGATTGCAGTGCTGGGCCAGGCCACCAGGGCCTAGATGCCAGTGGTGGAGGAAAGATTCCGCCAGGGTAGGTGGGAGCCATAGAGGGTTCCATTCCAGCCTTTAATGTCCCTCAGGTCAGCTTTGGCCACTTGTGTCTGGAACAGAGCAGGGATGGGGGTTTAAGCCGTGAATTGCCTCCCCCCCCAAAAGCAGTGCCCAGGTATCTTCTTGGCTGATCTCAGCACCTGCCCTGCCCCAAAATAACTGTGGGGAAACTCCAGCTCTGCATCTGACTCAGCCTGTAAAGGTCCCAGGATGTGGAGAATGAGAGGAGTGCTGGGCCCTACGAGCAGCCACTGTCACCCCTACCTGCCCATGGAAGCCCCAGGTAGGGGGAGGGGGAAGTCCCAGGACTCCCAGAGTGACTGGTGGGGCCAGGGAGGGCTGTCCAAGAAAGGGCATGGGCTACTGGGTCTTGAGGTTAGAACAGGAGTTAGCCAGGGCCAGCAGAAGTTGGTGCTAATCAAGAGATCCGTGGGAGGAGAGAAGTGAACCGCACTGTTGTGATAACAGCAGCAAACACCTTCGAGTAGCAGCTCATTTAATTCTCCCACGGTGGGTGAGGTGGCTTCTATCATCACCAGTAACAGGTACCAAGAGGTTGAGTGACTTGCCCGGGGTTGCACAGCTAACATGATGCAGAGCTGGATTCAAAGCCGGAGAATATGGCCCTGGCACAGTGAGCTGCCAGGAGGAGCAGCTGTGAGTCCCAAGGAGGAGGCAGAGGCCAGGGACTTGCTGTGCAGCCTCGGGCGAGCCCTTGCCCTCTCTGGGCCTCAGTTTCCACCATGGGAACTGTAGGTGGAGGGGTGCCGGGAGGGAGGAAAAGCTGGGCTCTGGGACGTGGTGGAAGGCTTTGCTCTCCTCTCACCCATTCTGTCCAGTCCCCTGTGGACCAGCCCTGCTTTCTCCAGGGTGGGGGCGGGGTTGGCAGGGGAGTGAGGGGCCTCCCTGGAGGCTGCAGTTGTCACATCCTTTGAGGGCTGCAGCCGCCCACACGCCGGCCTCCTCCTGTTGGGGTTTTGTGGGTTCTTTGGAGATACCCATTAGGATCCCCGCTTGGGCCCTCCTCCAACCTGCCGAGGCCCGTCACTTTCCAGCTTGTGCTCTCTCCTCGCTAACCTCTTTCCTTGAGACTTGTCCAGACTAGGTGGACACCCACCTCCAGGTCCCTCGAGCCCCCATATCCAGCTCCCCCACTCGCTACAAGTTGCCGGAGCAATTCCCCCCGTCCTCCTCGCCCCTCCTTTGGGCCCAGAGTGGGGACATGGACTGAGAGTCCCCCCCCCAGCCCATTTTACAGGCAGCGGTGACCTTCTGAGGACAGGATTTGAGACCCCATAATTTATTTAGGAGCAGGGAAGGGCAACCAGGAAGGGATGGAGCCAAAATAAAGGGCGCGTTATGTAGCAAGCTGCCACCGAGGGCAAACGGGAGCACAGTCCTGCCGGGGACACTGGGAGACAGCGTGGAACACACACCCAGAGTGACCCCGCCAGAGGGGCGAGGGAGCTGGGTGTTTGCCCCTTCATCCCACTCCGTTATTGCTTGAGAGGCGCTACCAGGGCTTCAGCCTGCCCTGAACACAGCTGGCCAGGAAGAGGCCCTCGGGCAGAATCACACACGTTTGCATAAAGCCACCTTCATCCCAGAGAGGTGAGAGTGGGGACATGGGCAGGGTGCTAGCAGCAGCTGCGCCTGGCACCCGGCTTTGAGGCCTGACCAAAATCCTGACACAACCAGAAAAGCCCCACCCAGGACCCGCCACCTGTGCGGAGCTCAGTCTGACTCAGGAAGCGCTGGACACAGGGGCCAAGGGAAGGGGAGGACGTTACGGAGAGACGAGACCGGCTGTGGCCTCGTCACGCAAGAGGCCTCTGGCCATGCTGGGCCTCAGTTTCCCTATCTGGACAATAAAATGGTCAGAACAAAAACTAGGCTGAAACACTGGAGCCAGGAAGCCAGGTGGAAACCACCCAGCCCCTTTGAGGGTGGGGAGGGGGCTGTCTGGGCCACATGGTAGGATGGACAGAGCTGGAAGGCCCTGTCCCCTGAGCTGTGCTGCTTCCTCCAGCTTGGGGGAAGAGCTCAGGAGATCCTGCGTGCAAATACCAGGCACCTTCTGTATACCCAGGCCATGGATTTTTACCTGTGAAAAAGCCCATATCGCTGCATCTGTGAAATGGGTACAGGGAGAGCTTCTTTTTATTTTATTTTATTTTATTATTTTATTTTATTTTAGTAATCTAAAACAGGAAAGCTCAGCCAAAGTGGGCTGGGGTATGATATGGGCTGGCTCATCAGGGTATGATTTTTCTGTTCTCATAAGGGTATGTGTTGGCCTGGGGGTAGTGGGTGCATCACTTCTATGCCTACCCATGTCTCGGTTTCCCCATCTGTCAAATGGGCGCAAGCACACTCCCTGCGTTTCGGGACTGCTGGAGTGTCAGCGATGAGGCATGTTGAGCTCCTGGTCGCCTCCCCTCCCCCTGCCACCCCGACCACCTCCACCTGCCGCCTCTCTCCTCAGGTGGTACTCGGGCAGGATTTCCCGGCAGCTGGCAGAAGAGATTCTGATGAAGCGGAACCACCTGGGAGCCTTCCTGATCCGGGAAAGCGAGAGCTCCCCGGGGGAGTTCTCTGTCTCCGTGAAGTGAGTCTGACCCAGCCCAGTATGCCGATGGGGGGCGAGGGGGTGTGGGTGGGGACAGCCGGAGCAGAGGCTTAGGGGCAGGCGGCAGGCTGGGGGTCCTGGGAAAAGCCCAGAGCAGTGGAGGATGTGCTTGGAGAGCCGGCTTGGGCCAACGGTGCAGACCTTGAAGGCCAGATTGAGCAGTAAGGAGCCATCAGAGGCTCTCGATCGCGGGCATGGACACCCGTGGTTAAGGTAGGAGGAAAGACTGGGTGAGGCAGGAGAGCCTGGAGGAGGCCAAGGAAGGCGTCCAGGATGCACCGCAGACAAAGTCCCACTGCATTGTGACGCAGTTGACAGGATGGACTCTGGGGTCAGGCTGCTTGCATTTGAATCCTGGCTCTGTCACTTCCTGGCTGTGTGACATGGGGCAAGTCACTCAAGCTCTCTGTGCCTGCTTCCTCATATGTAAAATGTGTCCTTGCAAGGGGCAAGTGAGTTACTATCTTTATTTTTTTTTATTTTTTATTTTTTAAAGATTTATTTATTTTATTTATTTATCCCCCCCTTGCCGCTTGTGTTGTTGTGTCCATTCGCTGCATGTCTTCTCTGTGTCTGCTTATCTCCCCCTTGCTGTGAGGTCTTGCCGCATCAGCCCATGGTGCCGCGCGAGCCAGCCTGCCCTCACAAGGAGGCGCCGGGAAGCGAACCCGGGGCCTCTCACATGGTAAACGGGGGCTCTATCCATTGAGCCACACCCGCTTCCTGCCGTGAGGTTGCTGCATCAGCCCACCGCACCGCCCAGGCCGGCGTGCCCTCACAAGGAGGCCTCGGGACGCGAACCCGGGCCTCCCATATGGTAAACGGGGGCTCTATCCACTGAGCCACACCCGCTTCCCAGTTACTATCTTTAAAGCAATTAGAATAGTGCCTGGCCTTGAGGAAAGGTGGCACTCCTTAAGGGACGTGAAAGGGTCAGGTCCCTGGCTGGTCAAAGTGATGGGCGGGTCTAGATTACACAGGGCCTGGCAAAGGAGGTTGAGTTTTCTCTTAGAGCAATAGGGAGCCATGGAGGGTTGTAAGCAGAGGAGGGATGTGATCAGATTCAGTTTATCAATAGATCCCTCTTAGAGGGTAAGGCCAGGAGGCCAAAAAGGACCCTGGAGCAGTTGTCCAGGCGGGAGGTGATGGCGGCTGGGACTGCGGTGGGTGCTGAGAGAAGTGGCTGTGTCCTGAAGGGGAGGGCGGTGGCCTATGAAGCAGGAACCACAACCACTACCAACTTCAGGGGTGCTGGGAGTGCCTGGCTTTGTTGGGGGTGGCCGAGCTGCCAGCCCGGGAGGGAAGCTGGGAGACAGTTGCCGGTTTGTGTGCCACATCTGCTTTGCTGGGACATCGATTTTTCTAGGGCTGGGTTGATTCACAGCCAATGGCTTTATGATTTTCCAAAGGATAAACAAACACGGGACTGCTTTGATGGTTAAAACTGGGGCTGGGTATGCAGTTGAATGTTTGACCAGGGTAGGGTATGTGCACTGAATTTGGTCCAAGGCTCTCCACTGAGTCCTCTGACTTGCCTGTAGTTAGCCGGGCCATTTTGTGATTAGCTCATCATGGTGTGTCATTAGCAATGTTTGTCTTTGTAGTTAGCACATTTCACGGATGGCAGCGAGAGCATTCCTGGTGGGAAATGAGCACACGTTGCTTTATCTTTAGGTAGTTCATTTTGGTTGGCACCGGGCATGGTTTGTAATGAGCACTTTATGTTTGGTATGTTGACGGCAGCTGTTAAAATAGCTGGGAAAGCTTATTTCCTTAAGCCAGCAAACCAGTGACCCCATCAGTCTTGTTTACTGCAGCTTGGAGGGGAGGGCCCAGAGATGAATTTTAACTTGGTGCCAGAAAAGGTTTTCTAATGAGCCCAGCCATTCAAAAGGAGGGCAGGTAGTGATCTCCCCGTCTGTTCCTGGAAAAGCTCATGTAGGACCCCTGTAGTCAGGAAGGCTGTTGGGGGTGAGGTGAGGGAAAGCAGTGAAGATCTGACATCAGAGGGGCCCCCAGCCCAGCTCCACCCCCAGCCCTCACCCTGGTCCTCCTCCCCTCCCCCTCCCAAGGCCATGAAACCAGCCATCCAGCTTTTCTTCACTTCCGCTTTCCCTTGGGAACAGACTGGTTCTCCCAAGGGGCTCTTACCCTCTCTGAGCCTCTATTTTAAAAAATTAGGACATTTTTGGGGTCCTGGTGGGGGTAGGGTGCGGGGGTACTGTGGGTTCTTGGCCCTGGACCCCTGCAGGCCAGTTACATCTGGCTTCCCCCCACTTCCACAGCCCAGCCCCCACTTCCCACCATAGCTCTCGGCAGACCCTAGGGAGGAGTCGTTTCCGCAGTGGCAGGAAGTGGCAGTTTTCCAACTGCTGGCTGTCCGGGGGCAGATGGGAAGGGGCCTGGTTATCTCCTGGGAATGGCGCCTGTCAGGCGGGCTGGCCTGGCTGTGAGTGGCTTCTGGAAGCAACCCCAAGGTCACCCAGCAAAACAAGGGCAGAGGGGACTCGAACCACTTCTGGAGCCTAAGCTGAGGTGGGGGGCAGTGTTGGCCCCCCCAGCATACCCCTCACCACACGCACACATTTTTTCCTCCTCTACCAACAGCTCACCCTGCCCGAATGTCCACCATTGCACCTGCGTGCACTGCCCTCCTGTGGCGCCTCTTTGTAAGTGCAGCCTCCTCATGGACAGGCAAACCTACTCAGACCTAAACGCCTCAGTCTTAGGAGTTTCTTCAACGCGCATTTACTGAGCATCTACTATATGAGATCCACAGTTCATGGCCCTGAGGACAGGCAGAGATGTCAAATCCAAGGAGTGTGACAGAAAGCACACACGGCCCAGGGGGTCTCCGTGATGAATGAATGAACAAGGGAATTTCAGTTACAGCGGAGGTAGGTGTTCACAGGGAGTCAGGGAAGAGGTGACATCTGAGCTGGGCCCTGAGTATGAGTAGGAGTTTGGTGTACAAGGAGAGGAGAGAGTGTGCCAAGCACAGGGAACAGTGTGTGCAAAGGCCCAGAGGCAGGGCAGTGAGGGCTGTGTTTGGGTAGCTTAACTAGGAGGAGAGATGGGCAGGAATAGGGAGCCTAGGGCAGTTCTTGAGCAGGGGAGGACCAGGCACCAGTGTTGTCCTTGGAATGGTCTGGGGGCGTCCCCCAGAGAAATCCTGGCACCCCTGCCCCCAGGCCCTTCCCC
>JAQZBX010016557.1:0-21617 GCA_029593785.1 Cabassous unicinctus | reverse complement strand
TTAGAACCAGCAGGAGTTTCTTGGGCTGGGGTGGCTGTGATACGTGCACAGCACCACCAGGTGGCGCCCTTGCCCCCTTCCTCCCCAGCCCACTCTTAGTCCATCATGTCAAGGGGCCTTTGGAGGACCACTGGGCAGGGGTTAGAGTGGGACACTGAGGCTCCGAAGAGGCATTTCGTTAGGAGTGTGGACTTTTGAGCAAGAACCTCAGCTCTGGCACCCACTAGCTGTGTCATCACTCTGGTCAAGGGACTCTTCGGAGCCTCGGTTTCCTCATCTGTAGAATGAGGATCTATATAAAGTGCTTGGTGTGGTTCCTGGCACATGATAAACACTCAATAAATGCCAGTTACAGTAATTATCATTATACTGCACGCCCCCCGACCCCTGGAAGGATGTCCCTCCCTCCGCCGATGTACCCAGGGCTCTTAGAGAAGGGAAAGTGACACAAGCAGACGGGACCCCCATTCTCATTCTGGCTTTGCCCTAGCTGTGCTGTGTGACCTCAGGCAGGTTCTGGCCCTCTCTGGGCCATAGCACTCTTATCTGTGACATAGGAATGGTAACTTCAGTTGCTGTCAGGTCTGGTGGCCCAATGGCCATCCAGAAAAAGGTCGGCTTGGCAGATTCATGTGAGAGCTGCCCCCCTGCCCCCCGCCACTCTGGGGCCCGGCCTCACCACACGCAGCAGCTCCCACATGTACACACAAGCCCCATAAAGCTGTCAGAGGTGGGGTTTATGGCCTTGTGCTGTGAGCGTGGCCACGGCCAGCTGCCTTTTACAAGTTTACAAAGGGCTGTCTGTCCCCCTTCCAGCACGTCTGAGCTGGCAGCCGGCAGGCCAGGGCCCACACAAGTCCAGGCCCCAAACTCCTCTCCAGGCCACCTGCTTCCTTTCTGGCCAGGTGCCCTTGAGCCAATGCATGTGTGTTTGTCCTTCCTGATCATTCAGTCAGCAGATCTGCCCTGAACCCCCACTGCGTACCTGTCCCACGTACTTGAGGTTGAGCCATGAACCAAAGAGGACAAAGCCCCCTGTCCTTTGGGCGCTCACATTCCAGTGGAGTGACAAGCAAGAAACCATTAGTCAATTATATAAAATCTTTAGAAGATGATAAAGGCTTTTGAGAAAATGAAGCAGGGAAGAGGTGGAGAGGGTGGGTGGGTGGGGTGCAATTTTAGGCAGGGAAGGACTCACTGCAAAGTCTGGATGGAAGTGAGGACAACTGCATGATCCCTAGAAGGCTAATTGGCCAGAAAGGAAACCAAAGCCCAGAGAGGTAAAGTAACTTGCCCCAGGTCACACAGCATGGAGCAGCAGGGCCCGTACACACCAGCTCCCTGTGCCTGCCAGGCCTGGCCTAGCCTTCCTCCCACTTGCCCTGAGACCCAAAGGCCCAGCAGGAGTCGTCTCTACTGGCTCCTGCCCCTTGTCAGTTGGATTCTGTTTTCTGTCTGCTGTCGTCAGGGCTTATACATCTCTTTCCCTTTCAGAGATGGGCAAACTGAGGCCAGAGCGAGGCCTAGTGGAGATCGCCCAGCAGGCAGTTAGCACCCAAGCCTCTGCCCTGGTGGGTCCTGGACCTCCTCGGACCCAGCAGGAACTGGACACTGGTCAGGAGAGGAACCTGATCCTTTCTCTCTCTTCCTGTCCCCACCCCAGCCTTGTTTTTCTCCCCTGCCACTGTCACCTTCACTGCAGCCACTGCCGCCACCAGGCCAGAAAAACCCGCTGGGCAGGACCTGCTGCATGATTAGGTCCTTGGGGCTTTTCTGGCTGCCCAAGGGCCCGGCCCAGCCCCTCTTCGTCCTGGGTGGGTGGGGGTGGGAGTCGCACAGACAGACAAATACACCCACGGTTCTCACAGAGAGACACATATTTATGGAGCAGGGAAGGAGACACACATCCAGGCACACAGACACACAGGCAGGTGCCTGGTGCCCTCTGGCACATGCATGCCAGGACTCTCACACCACACACACATACCCACACAAACACACTCACATGCACAAACACACATAGAAATGCACAGATAGACACACACAAACACACATACACACGCAGAAACACACATATACACAGAGAAACATCCAAACACAGAAACACACATACACACAAAAAACACACTCACACAGAGACGGCCCCAATTCCAGGTATTCTGTCCTGGCAAGCCCAGGCTCACCCCCTCCCAGCCCCCCAGCCCTCCTCCCACTCAGGTGGGCTCCCACAGTAGGCTGTCGGCCCTGAATCCTTTCCTCCCAGTTTTAGGAGTCAGCTGGACTCAGACTCAGTTTCCCTGCCATTCCCCAAAGCTCCCCTGGACCTGGAGTGGGGGTGGGTGGGGTGGTGAGGCCTGGAGGGTCTCCAGAGTGCAACTCCCCACCTGAGGGATTCTTGGACGTGTCTTCGGGGATCTGGTGATGGAACTAGGCTTGAAGGACAGTCAAGGTCAAGTTCAGGAAGAGTGAGGGAAAAGGACCTGCTGCTGCCCCAGAGGCAGGCGAGGCTGGGAGGGAGCTATTGCCTCCAACCCTGGGGCCCCCAGGGTCGTAGTGGACGTGAGCCCTGCCTGGTCTCAGACAGGTGCAGCTGCTGCCCGGGTGGGCTGGCTCAGCCGAGGCGGGCCCTCTCACAAGCATCGCTGCCCATGTGGTTTTGGACAGGCCAATCCCCACTCCAACCCCTTGTCTCTGCATCTGTAAACCAAGAAGCTTGTACCAGGCCTTGCATGGGGCCATAGCATGCAAGTTTCCCAGCTCCGAGGAGTCATGACTTCTCAGTATCAAGGGTTCTGGAATTCTGGATGAAGGTGTGCATTTCTGGACTCCTTGAACTCTGTCCCTCACCTTATCTCCTGTTCTCTGCTTCCCAACCCTCCTTTCAATTCAAGGAATGCTCTACTCTGGAGAACTGAGCCTTTCAGGTACCTGAAGAGAAACTTCAAACATCCCACGTCGTGGGCAGACAGGACAATGTGGAATAGAAGTGTCAAGAGTCTTGGTCTTGTTTATGCTCTCAGAGGGAAAGCTTTCAGATGTTCACCATGGAGTTGGCCGTTAGCTGTGCGCTAACATGTTGAGGAAGTTTCTTTCTATTCCTACTTTCCTGAGTGTTTTTATTAAGAAGCGGTGCTACATTTTGTCAAAGGCCTTTTCTGTGTCAATTGGGATGATCGTGCTATTTTTCTTTTCTTTCCTTTCATTCTGTTAGTATGGGGTATGGCATTGATTGGTTTTCTTACATTGAACCATCCTTGCATTCCTGGGATAAATCTCATGTGGTTGTGGTGTATAATCCTTTCAATGTTCTGTTGGATTCGGTTTGCTAGAATTTTGTAGAGGATTTTTCTATCTATGTTCATAATGCAGACAGAGGATTTCTTTTCTTGTGATGTCTTTATCTGGCTTTAGTATCAGGATGATGCTGGTCTCCTAATTAGGAAGCGTTCTTTCCTCTCCAATTTTTGGATTAGGACTTACAGCTTGGACCAGAATTCCCTGTTCCCTGATTCCAGTCTCTCCCCAACTGGGTTGGACCCACAGGCCCCACTTTTGTCTCCCTGACAGAGACCTTTCTTGGTGTCTACGTATGAAACCCGTTACAAGCAGAGGTTTAAAAGAAGGTTGTACTAGGGGCCGAGGGACCCACAGAGGCCTTTGATTTGACTGCGTGGGTCTAAGGAAGCTTCGAGGATGGGCCATTTTACTTGGGCCTTGAAGCATGAGTAGGAGTTTGACTAGAGAAAGATTCCTTCAGGCTGCAGGAAATGGTGTATACTAAGCCCAGAGGTGTGTTAGGAAGTGGAGAAAGGTTCTGTGTAGTTTGGAGAGGTGACTCAGGTAGGGTGGGGTGGGGGGATGCTACTTTACCTCCCACACATACAGACAAGAGGGAGGGTAACAAAATCTCTATTTTAAATCTTTAATCTTCAGTCTTTAACAAAGCAGCATGCCAGCCCCAGGGCTGACAGGTAGGGGAACCCAGGATGGGAGGACATAAGGCAGCAGGCCTGAGCAGCTGGGGCAATGGACCCTGCCCCCCTGTTCAGGATGGAAAAGAACTCAGACTGTGGAATTCAGGGAACTCAAGCTATGGGTGAAACCCAGCTTGTACACACACTGTGTCCAAAATCGTTTGACAAGATTTTTATTTAGAATCAGAAGGTGGGTTTTTTGTTTGTTTACCATCTAGTCTCAGGGCTGGTGAGTGGTTCTCATTTAGCCCGAAATGTGAACAAAATGAGCCGCAGGCTTTGACTCAGGATGCCCAGGGGCCACCTCCCCTCCCCCGCCCCGGTCTGGCCATGCCCACGGGTCCTCAGGCTGTCACCTCCACAAGCCACCTGGACAAGACACTCCACCCCCACCCCACCCCAGGCCTGTGAGAAGCAGGTATTCTGTCAATTCACTTATTTGTAAATTGGCTTCTTCCTGGTTGGGAGCTGAGGCTTTTCTGGAAGCTGCTGTCCCTCAGGTCTCCCAAGCCCAGACAGGTGGGCCCAGGGCAACTCTGGCAACTAGCACCTACACAGCCCCCAGAGTCCCAGCCTCACCCCACCCCTGCTGGGGATGTATCAGCACACCTGTATGACAGAAGAGGACACCAAGGGTCAGAGGGGGCAAGCTGGCATCCAAGTCCAGGCTGTCCTGACTGTAAAGCTGGGAAGGGTGGTGAGGGCCTGGCCAGGCAGAGAGGATGAGGGAGGGAGGGAAGACCTCCTTAGGGAGGGTGTGAACACAGCCCATGTAGAACATGGCAGGGTACAACTAGACTTGGAACGAGAAGATATGAGACATTATGAATGTCATAATTAGAATAATTGTTCTTGCTATTGTTATACAACAGTGACCAATCAGGGAGTGTGCTAGAGCGACACTTTCTCATGTGTCAGCTCAGAGGTGGCCATGGCTCCACCCTTTGTTGCTGTGTGACTCTGGGCAGGTGACTGTGCTCCGCACCTCAGTTTCCCCACTGTACAAAGGGCCCAATTTGCTCTTCCCAGGCCACAAGGCAGGCCCAGCCGCCCCTGCAGGAAGGAAGGGAGGGAATCACGATAGTCTGTGTGTGCCCTCGGTCCTGACCCGCCCTGGCCCCAATCGGGCATGGCCTGTACTGCTGTGGAACACGCTGGATGTGGGAAGGCATGGAGCAGGTCCCTATGCCCAGTGCCAGCCAGAACAGTCTTCGCCCAGCTGACCAGCAAGGAGCAAGGAGCACAGCCTGGGCAAAGGCTGGGAGATGGGAAAGAAAGGAGCCTGTCGACTGAATCACAACATATAAGAAGGAAAGGAGGCTGCACGTGTGACCAGGGCCAGATCTTGAGTCTGAGGACAAAATTTTATCCTGAGGGCAATGGGGAGCCATAGAAAGTTCTTGAGGAGAAGGAAAGGACATGAGGCATCCAACATGCCTGAGCTCTCACGCCAGCAGACTTTGGTCCATGACAGGATGATCTTATGATCTCCTCTCCAAGGGGCTGTAGGGTCTGGGAGGGGATAGGAGAGGGAGGAGAGTGGCAAGGCTGAGGGAGATGTTGAAGAGATGTGAGAGGACATGCTGTCTGATCCCCGCTCACTCAGAAACCCATTTAACGTAACGCATAGACCACAGTCAGCATTTTCTGAGCACTTATCCATAAGGGAGGTGCAATCATAATGAGTGTTAGAGAAAAAGGTGGCACTCACTGGGACGTGGAGACTGATGATTGCAGGCAGGAAGTTTATTTGGGAAGCTCTCCTAACAGAGGGGTTCTGAAGAACAGACTTCAGCCCACCCGCCGGCATGCACATGTGACCAGGGCCAGATCTTGAGTCTGAGGGCAAGATTTTATCATGAGGGCAATGGGGAGCCATAGAAGGTTCTTGAGGAGAAGGCATGGTGGGGTCTGAAGAGGGACTTCAGCCTGCCCATGGAATTTGATGGATATGACTTTAAACAGCACATCAATAGGCAGGGAAACGTTAGTCCCTGGGGAGGGGGTTAGAGACCAAGTACAGCCTGGGGCCAAGAAGGGGCTGTAAAAGTGAATTCTTCTGTGTATGGCTTGGGGGTAGTGGGCTAGGAGGTGGGGTATTCTTGGAATGTGGGAGGGGTTGGTGGCACCTGGGGCCCCAGAAGGAGTGAAGATCTTTATCTGCTCCACTCCCACTGTGATATGGATCTTTTTGTTCATTCTTGGAGGGAGATGGGCTGCTTCTGCCCACCTAGGCATGGCCTTATGACCTATTAATCATTGCAAACCTCATAAGGGGGAACCTCTAACATTGAAGAAACTGAAGTTCAGAGAGGTTAAGTGACTTGCTGAGGGCCACACAGCAAGAAAGTTGCCGAGCCTGATGGCCTGGTCTGGAGCCCATGCCCTTAACCCCATACGCCACTGCCGGGGGCTGGTCGGCAGGGTCTCGGGCCGACCCTCCTAGGCCTGGGCTGGGCTGGGAAGGGGCACTGGGCCCCTGTGGGCCCATCTGAGGCATCCATGGTCCTCTCCCCTAGCTACGGGGACCAGGTACAGCACTTCAAGGTGCTACGGGAGGCCTCGGGGAAGTACTTCCTGTGGGAGGAGAAGTTCAACTCTCTCAATGAGCTGGTCGACTTCTACCGGACCACCACCATCGCCAAGAAGCGGCAGATCTTCCTGCGGGATGAGGAGCCCCTGCTCAAGGTAGGTGGACCAGAGGTGTGGGGGGGTGATGGAGGGGTACTGGGGGGTGTGGATCACACAGTGGGCACTCAATGTTTGTCAAAGGAAGGAACCGGCCCCTGCGGAGCCTACCAGGTGCCACGTCCTGAGCTGGGTCATTGTACAGATGGGGAAACTGAGGCTCCGAGAGTCACGTGACTCTGATGGCTCAACCCTAGGGTGGTCCATCTGCCCCGAGCCTCACGATAATAGCAATTTGCCCAGCCAGCCGTTTCATCAAGAGGCCCCAAGGACCAGCTCTCATTCTCATTAGGTTGATGATACCAACCAACTAGGTTATTAGCCCAGACCTGCTGTTTGTCTTGGGGCAGGGGGGTGTCAGCAAGGCCTGGGGGCTAGAGGTCAAGACCCTGGGCCATCCCGGGGGGCACTTGGGCTGAGCAGTGTGGCCATGGCCTGAGGGAGGGGACTGACCACTGCTGGAGTCCTGCCTGGCCACCCCACCCCCCTGCCACCTTGTGGTGTGACCTTAGGGCCAGTTGACCCCTCATCAGGAGCAGGGTGAGTTCTGAGATCTGCTGTGCCTCAGAAACACCCATTAGCTCACACTCTGTTCTTCCAGGAGCATTTGGTCTCCTGGGCCTGACCCTGAGGGCCAAGGTCAGGGGTGAGCTTCCAGTCTTGGTGGGGTGTGACTCTCAGGTCCCCAGAGGCATCTCCCCAGTTGAGTCCAGGTGGCCATCCCCCTCCCCACTCCCTGCCTGGGTCAGCTCTGTCCTGGAGGATATGAGGGAGCCAGGATGAAGCTGGGGGCTGACTGACATGTCCCTCTTCTGCTTACAACACTCCATGGCTCCCTATTGCTCTATGAGAAAATCCAACCTCCTTTCCAGGGTCATCACTGCCTCATTTGGGCCTGGGCCCTGGGCCCTGGGCTCAATTCTCTGGGACCCAAGACGCCTCCTCCTTCCTGGGCAGAGAAGAGCTAATTACAGGCTCTTGGGTGATCCTATCACCCATCCTGGATTAGATTCCGCAGGCTGAATCTTATCTGCCTGTCCGTCTGACATGGGCAGATGGGGAAACTGAGTCCCACAAATGATAGGGACTTACCCAAGGTCACCGACAGGGCATAAATAGGACTGGAACCCAGGCCTGAGAGCCCGGAACTGCTCCAAGAGGCAGTCCTTTCTCTCAAAGCCTGACCCAGGGCAGCGAGGTAAACGCCCTCCCTCAATGGCACAACACTCTACAGTTAGCAGGAGCCTTTCTTGTGGCTCAACAGCTTTGAGCGAAAAATTATCCACAGCAGGGAAATAAGACCCCATGAGACCTCAGGATGGCTGGCTCTCCAGCCATGCCACCAGCTAATGGCTAGGAAAGTCCTGTTCTATGTAGATGCAGAGTCTGGGTGGCAAACCTGCCAGACGGTGGGCAGCAGGAGGCCCCTAGTGCAGACACGATGAAGTTCAACTTCAACTCCAAGTCTGCTCTGAAGCCCCTGTCCCACCAGCTCGGCCCGGCCACTTACTTCTCTTTGTGGCGCGTCTGCCAGGGGAGCGCCGGTTGCCGGGGGGAGGCTGTAGGCGCCCCACTAACCACTCTCTCCCCCTGCAGTCGCCCCGGGCCTGCTTCGCCCAGGCCCAGTTTGACTTCTCGGCCCAGGACCCCTCGCAGATCAGCTTCCGCCGCGGGGACATCATCGAGGTGGTGGAGCGCCTGGACCCCCACTGGTGGCGCGGCCGGCTTGGCGGGCGCGTGGGCTTCTTCCCGCGGAGCTACGTGCAGCCGGTGCACCTGTGAGCGCTCCACGGGCCCATTCCGCAGGAGAGGAGACTGAGGCCGGAGAAGGGCTCAGCTACGGAGCTCGGACGCAATGAGCATGCTCCCGGCGCCCCACCCGACCCGCTGGTGGACTAGGGGAGTCTCGGGACCTTCTCCCCATTGGCCACCAGCTGCGTGACGCCAAGGGGCGGGGTCGGCAGAGGCTCCGCTCATACCCTTCCATCCACTTGCCCCCTCCCCAGGGAAGGTGGAGGACTTCGTTTTGCCCTTGCAGGGGCTCGATCCAAGAAGAACCCTGGGCTGGGTGGGTGGGTTGCCTGCCTCCTTCTTCAAAAGGCCTCTGGGCCCCCCGGGACAGGAGAGGGGGCTGCAGGCCCCGTTGACCTCTACCAGTGGAGACGCACTTCTGGGCAGCCCTACTGTGGGCTCCACTTGGGTCATCAACACTCCAGCGCCACCACAGACACTTTGGGGCCAGGGGAGTCGCTGAAACCCGAGGATGGGGTTGGGATGGGGAAGGACTAAAGGCAGCTCCGAATCACCCACGGAAGCCCCCAGCCCCACACGATTCTGCCTGCTAACAGGACGGACAGACAGATAGCTTCTAACGCACAAGTGCTGCACCCAGCCACGGAGGGGGGAGACCTGGGCAGCAGTGGTTCTTGTTTGTTCAGGTCCCGCTTCTTCCCAGAGCCGGGACCAGGGGCAATCAGGGTTGACAGGAAAACCTACAGACCGGGGTGGAAATGGGGACCAGAGCTGGCCTTTAGGGGCACGTTCTTGTAGGGGGCTGAGCTGGAGTCAAGGTGGGGCATCCAGACGGAAGTTGCAGCCTTGGGGACCAGGGAAAGTGGGGAGGGGTACTCCTTGTAAAGGGCTTTGCCTGCCAGGCTGATGGCGGGCGCCATGGTGAGCCGTCTTGAACTTGAGCGGGAGTGGGGACAGAGGGAGAGGAGGCCCCACCTAGCAGCTGGGGAACAGGCAGAGGCTGCGGCAGTGCCTTGAGTGGGCCCAAGGGGCAGACCCGTGGAGCTCCCCCTCCACCCATCCATAGCCAACAGCTCAGCCCAGGGCTGGTCCATGCCCCTGAGCTCTGGAAGTTTCTGCTGCTCCTGACCTGGGCTCGTGCATTCACAGTAAAAACAGTAAAACGAGTGTAAGGCCATCCCCTTGCAAGTCTACTTTTCTTCCCAACCATGACTGCTTTGAAAGAGCAAATTCTTTTCCCCATTTCCCAACCCCCCCCAAATTTTTCAGGGCTCTGCTTTGCTGGCTTGGTGGGTCCTTGGGTGCTGACTTCTGGGTGGCCTTGGGGGGGGGGTCAGCCCCCTCTCTGGCCTCAGTGGCCTCGTTAGGGAAAGAGGGGTGGACCTGGGGACTCTGGGGGGCCCCCCGTCCTGGAGCTGGCTCCCCACTTCTTGCCCAGGTGGCCGCTTCAGGCGAAATAGGCATAGAAGAAGACATTAACACACATGAGGAGGATGGCGTTGACGCCACAGACGCGGGCCCAGAAAATGCGTTTCTGGGGTGCTTGGCTGGCACCTGGAGGGGGTGAGAGAGGGACGTGGGCAGGTGAAGGGACCAGGCCCACACTGGTGGCGGGACCTCCAGCTGGAGGGGGGCGCCCAGGGCCAGGTTTACCTGCTTTGCTCCCCAGGAGCACGTCCCGAGACAGGGTCCACCAAGTGAGGTTCTCGATCTGCAGAGGATGGGTGGGTGGGGGTGGGCAGGGTAGGGATACATCCAGAGAGGGTCGGAGGTCAGTGAAGGACGGATGGGCAGCTGACATCACAAGGGGGCGGGGTCAAGGGCTAGAAATTTCGAGCAGGTCAGGTCAGGGCCAAAATGGGCTCAGAGTCAGAAGTGGGTGGTTAAAGGGTCAGGGGTGGAGGGCAGGCAGGAGGGGGTCAGGGTGGGCTCACCTGAAGGCCCTGGGGGGCTGGGGTCAGCAGGCTCCCGGCCACCACGATGGCCCCGCTGAGTACAAAGAGGGCCACCGCGAAGTGCAGGTAGTGGATGCTGCTGAGGATGGCAGGCTGGGTGTCCGGCTGACCGCAGGGGGGGACTGGGTGCAGAAACTCCAGGACCAGCCTCGCGGCGCCCACCGCCAGCCCCCCCATCAGGCCCCAGAAGGCACCCTGGGAAGGGGGGAGGCGTGGCAGCAGCAGGAGGACAGACATGAGCAAGGTGGAACACCCCACCCCAGAGGGAGAGGCCCCGAGTCCCTTCCTGGGCTCCCCACCTGCTCGTTGGCGCGACGCCAGAAGATACCCAAGAGGAAGACGGCGGTCACTGGGGGTGCCAGGGAGCTAGTGACGGACTGCATGTAGATGAAGAGCTGCCCGCCATTGGAGCCCTGCAGGATGGGGATCCAGGCCACGCTCACGCCAATGAGGAACACGATGACCAGCCTGTGGGCGGGTGGCAGGCCATGGGTGCCACTGGACACCCCCTGCCCCCGAGCATCACGACCTGCTCCCCAGCCTGGTCCCCGCCGCCTGCAGGTCCAGCCTCCCAGCTGAGCACAGTCTGCTCCTCCTCCTCCCCCTGGGAGGTCCTCGGGGGTCTCTGTGTCTTCCTAGTTTACTTGTCCACAGTCTGGCTTCCCCTCCCACCTGGGGGTGCCGGGAGGGTCCGAGCCTTGCCGGTAACCCCTGGCCTTGCCGGTAACCCCTGGCCCACGGCAGGTACTCAGCAAACGTTTGGCAAATGAGTGAATTCAGGCCAGACTGACCTCCCAGCTAGTTCAGTTGCACCAGGCTTTCTCCCACCGCAGGGCCTTGGCATAGCCATGACCTCGGGCTGTCACCCACCCCCGGCCCCTGCCTTTTGAGAGTGACTCAGACTCCTGGCAGCGCAACCTCCCCTCTGTGAGAATGCGATGTCTGGAGCCGGGCGGTCTGGGGCTGGGTGAGGAACTGTGACCTCCCCGAACAGCCCTGGGCCCCCTTCCCCTCACCTGCTCCGGACTGCCTCCCGGCTAGGCCACGTGCCCCTCCACAGAGGAATGTGCTTCCCTCACTCACTCAGCCGACTGGCTGCTCAGACGCTCACTCCCTGAGGGCAGGGTGCTGTGCTGGGGGCCCAGGCTCGGAGTGGGCCAAGGAAGCACCAAATCTGGGGTGGCTTCCAGGAGCCGGCAACCTTGGAGTCTTGAAGGCTGATGGGAACCAGTGAAGGGCAGCATGGGGTGGGACCAGATGTCCCATCTGCTTCTCCCTGGCTGAGTGCCCCCTAGCCCCTGCACCCTGGGTCGGGTGGGGGACCCTCTCCCCTGAGGTGGGGTCTCACTGGAGCTCCAGCCAGTGAGTGCTGGGGCTGGGTCCATCCGCCTGCCTTCGTTTTCCCTCTTCCTTTGTCCCTTCCAGGCCTCAGGGGGAGGGTGGAGAAAGGCGGTGCCACCTTGATTAAGGCTAATTAACCCTTTGCCGGGCGGGCAGACGGGCGCTGCCCTCTTCAAAGGCATGGGCAGGTCTCCATTAGCCTCCGTCCCACCCCGCCCTCACTGACTCCCACTGTCCAAAACCAGACTCAGCACCTCTCTGCCAGGGCCCGGGGCCTCTCCAGCCAGCAGCTGGACTGGGGCCCACCCCTCCTTACTGCCCTCGGGGATGTCCTCTTCCAACGTGGCCTCCATTCAGGCTGCCAGAGATACCCCTAAACCTTGCCGCCCTCAGAAGCGAGTCTGGACTCCCTGCCCAACCCTGGCTTCTCGCTGACACTTCGCCCTCTGACCTCACCAGCAACTTGGCATTTCCTTCCCCTATCAGACTGGCTGGCTCAGGTTTCGGTCTTTGAATGGGCCGTACCTCCTGCCCGGGTTACCGTTCTCCAACTTCGGCACTGGCAAACTCCTCCTCATCCTTCGAGGCCCGGCTCGGGTGCCACCTCCTCTAGGAAGCCTTCTCTGAGCCCACCCCCTCCACCATCTTCCTGGGCTGCAGTCAAAGCCACAGGGGAGCCCCACAAGGGCAGGGGGAGGAGGACTCTGAAGTTCTCTGGGTCTCCCACATTGCCTAGCTCGATAGAGTATCAGGGAGGCCTTGGGCACTGTTTGTTGACTGACTAACAGAGAATAGTAGGCAGATAACAGGGGAATAATAGCAATATAGTAATAGTAGCAGATAAAAGGGGAAGGGAAATGAAGGAAAGGAGAGGATGTGGGAGTCTGGGATAAGCAAAGATTGGGGACCCAGAAATGACTTTATCATTGCCCCTAGGGCCTGTGACGACCCCTCTGGCTCCCCTTCCTCCTCCATGAGTCCCACAGGTCACCAGCATGTCCCTGACATCCATGATGATCTCCTCCCCAGACTTCTGGACCCTGCTCTGCTGCCCCACTCTTTCAAAGTCCCACTCTATGTGGATGGAGCCTCCAGCCATGCTGTTCCACCCTACCTGAGATCCAGGCTTTCACAGGGCCTAGGGGATACAGTTTGAATGGTGGTTTTGGTCAGGAGGAGGCTGAGAAGGTGGTTCAGTGGCTGGGGGTGCTGGGGGTGTCTCCGTGCTTCAAGAGTCCTTCTACTCTGAGCTGGGGCCCAGAGAGGGTGAGCAGCCTGCCCGGCATCACACAGCCCTGAGCTGTGCCCCACAGGGAGGCTGAAGACTGGGCTGGCGGGGTCTGGAGTGGTGACTCGACTTGGTGGAAGAGGTGGGGCGCATGGTGGCTGGGTGGGTGGGCTGGCGAGGAGGGGAGGCTGTCCAGGAACTTGAGCTGTAGGTGGGAGCAGGAAGGAAGCCTGCTTCTGAGGAGGTCAGGGAGGAGAGGGTGGGGGGTAGGGGTCAAAGGGCCAAGGTGCAGCAGAAGGGGCTGGTGATGGGTAGCCACTGGGGTCTGTGTCCAGAGAACAGCACTCCTCTGAGGAAGCTGTGCCCAGCCATGGGGGAACAGGGGGTCCAGGACCCAGGTCCTGGATGCTGAAGCATAGAGGGAGCTGGGGAGGGATCTGTGCAGAGGAGACAGAGTGGGCCAGAGAGGGGTGGGCTCTCTGGGGCCGACAGCAGCTGAGAAGGGCAGGAGCCCACGTGACGCTGTGCATGGGGACATGGGGACACATGGACACATGGACACACAGCCCCAGATGCATCCTGCGTGGCAGAGGGCGGGAGGTGCCTTGTTTTGGAGAAGGCGGTGGATCTGAGATGAGCTCATGCCTGCCTGCCGTCGAGCGTGCCCTGGCAGGCCTCTTCCAGCAGAAGCAGGCTGCTCTGCATCGCTGGGACAACTGCCTGGAGCACCTCTGGTGGACCCCACCCCAAGGACGGCACCCTGGGCTCTTGGCCAGGGGGTGCAGCATTGACCCAAGTAAAGCAAGGGCGGGATCCAGCAGAGGGCCCAGACAGACATGTGCACATGCTCAAAGACTGCAATCCCTTATCGCCCGTTCCCGGGCTCATCTCCGAAGGCCTGGTGGGAGCCTGCCCTGGCTGGACACGGGCATGGAGGGACGGGCCAGGCGCAGCCCTGGCCCTAACGGAGCACCCAGCTCAGTGGGAGGGGCAGCAGGGAGCAAAGTTGGCCTATAAGCACTACATGTGCTGTGAAGGAACCTTACAAGAGTCCTGTGAAGGCATAGAAGGGAGAGCAGTGCATTCCTTGGTGGGGGGTAACAGGGAGGGATTCATGGGGGGGATACTTGGGCAGCTCCTGGAAAGACCCGGGCGAGTCATTGAGGTGAAGAAGGAGGATACAGGCAGGAGGTCAGTGGGGCCAGGGGCTTGGAAGCCAGAGGGGCAGCTCAAGCATGGCCAGTCCTGAGTGTTGGTTCTGGGGTGTCCGAGGACCATCAGGAGGGTAAGGGGCTCAGATCTGGGGAAGACAGAGACATCTCAGGGCCAGATGGGGGGATGGCTAACCCTGGAAGAAGGAATCCAGCCAAGGGTAAGAGAGGCATCAAAGATGACGAGGTCCATGCCCATGAAGGGGCGGACAGGAGAGCAATTTAGGAAGTGGAATGGACAGGCTACTTCCTTCCCTAACTAGGAAACTCCTACTCATCCCTCAAAGCCCATTGCTGGTAGGGTCTCACAGGCTGGTTAAGTGGCTGGAAGTGTCCACCACCCAGTCCCTCCCTGCTGCCCGGTGAGGAGTCTGGCCCCTAGCCAAATCCTTTACGTGAGTTTTTGGGTCTGACCATAGGCAGTTACAAATGCTTTATCTGACAGCTCTCATGGGGGACAGCTGCTGTCCCCACACAGACACGGCCAGCGCATTGCAGTCTCTGGAGGGAACTGCAGTCAAGGACTCAGGTCCCCCTGGCCGATCATGCTTTTACCCAGACCTGCCTTCCCAACCCAAGGCCTTCCTCAGGTGCCTCTGCTGAGACCACCTTATTAGGGGCAGGGGGAGGGTGGGGGTGGAGTGGGTGGTGGTAGGGAGACCTTGAAGACTCTTCTCTCTCACCCAGGACTCAGTACTTTTCCAGACTCCTCATCCTACCCCACTCCCAACCCACAGATCCATAAAACTGCAGGAGCCTTTTGCTGGGGGCACCCTCGGCAGTGAGATGGCCCCCACGTCTGTGCTTATCCATTTGACCCTCGCCGCCCGCCCGGTGGTGCCGTTCCCTGGGGGAGAGTGGAACAGGGGGGATCTGGCCCTTTTCCTCCAGATTAGCCTCTGGCTCATGCCATCGCTGTAAGTGATTGAAGGTTTGACTGTCACTTTCGCTTTGGCTTGATTGCCTTCATGGGCTACCTGGGACGCCCTGCAGCTCAGCCCTTGACACCCAACCCTCCTCACCAACCCTACCGTCCCACCAGCAGCAGCTCCCGCTCCCCTGCACGGGGCCGCAGGCGCCTCCAAACGTCCATGGTGAAGAGGGTGCTGCTGCTGTTGAAGATGGAGGTCAGTGATGACATAAGTGCAGCCATCATCACGGCGATCATCAGTCCCCGCAGACCTGCGGACGAGGGAGGGGCGGTCATGAGGCTGCCTGGACCTGGGCCCGGGGTCCCAAGTGAGCCCCAGCCAGGCTTGCGGAGACCTGCCACCCGGGGTCCCACTACCCGAGCCACTACCATCAGCACTGCACAGCCAAGCTGCCGTCCACTGGTGCACAGCTCTGTCCTCCCCTGGGAGCAGAGGGCAGTGGGGGTGGGGGTGGGGACGCAGAAGAGAGGCTGGGAGTGAGAAAGACCCAAACACAGGAGGCCGGGGAGGCCAAAGACAAACTGGCACCTTGTGCATTGAGCCCAAGGTTTGCTGGCAGTAATAGTAAGAACTGTCATCACTCGTGGTGTTATTAGAAGCTGTCTCATTGCTACAGAGCCCTGCAGTTGACAAAGCACTTTCACACCTGTGACCTCATTTGAGGGAAGGGTTGCTAGGCCCTTTGACAGAGGAGGAAATGGAGGCTCAGAGAGGGAAGAGAGCTGCCGACGGGGGTGCAGCAGGGCAGAGGCAGAACCTCAGAGGGGGGCGGGTGGGGGGGGTGCAGTGAGGAGGATCTGGGCCAGACCCTCTGTTTGGAGGTGACACCTGGGCAGGGCAGGGCACGCCCCGCCCTGGCCCCCGGAGGCTCAGCTTCTGGGATTTTCCACACTTCCTGTGTGTGGCAGGTCCCAGCGTGCAGACTGAATCCCTGTTCTCATCCGCTCTGTTCAAGAAGAGATGGGTCCCCGTGATTGGCTGGAAATGAGGGAGGGGTCCCATGGAAGGTGGGCGAGGCATGGCTGGGCAGAGCCTTCTGGGTGCTGGGGGAGGGGGAGGAGTTGAAGAGCAGGGGAGGTGGCAGGGTGCTCTACTTCCAGCTCAGAGCTGTGTCCTCTTGCACTTTTCCTTCAAGCGTTTAGGCACCTCCTCAGCCCCTGCAGACTCCCGGCAGGTCTGTCCTTCACCCCCTGCTGTATAATAAACCTGACATGGACGCTCTCCCCTGAGGGGATGCCAATTGCTGCCTGGCTGGGGCAGCAGCCCGGATTCTACATCTGATGTGCTGTGTGGCGTCCAGGCATTTCATTGCCCCCTCTGTTCACTTAGGCCGACTGAGATGAGGGCCAAATGAAAGGGAGTTAAATCATGATTTCCCCCAAACCTTTCTCTCCCCTCCTTCTCTTGCTCAGGGAAGGTAGATTAAATTAGAACTTATTCTACCCATTTCTCAGACAGGTAACTCAAGTCCCAGAGAGGCCTGTGTGTAGTTCCGCCTGGTGTCAGCACTGGGGGTGCCGAGAGAGCTGCCACAGGACAGAAGGAAAAGGCAGGGGCCAAGAGGAGGGACCCAGTGTGTTGCCAAGCCTTTTTCGCTGGGCTGTTTCCCTGCCTGGTTAAATTTAATCCTGGCAACAACCCTGAGGAATGGGTAGATGTCATTATCTCCAATTTACAGACAAAGATACTGGGGCTCAGAGCAGGAAAGTCACACGCCCCAAATATCTCCGCCAGCAAGTGGCAGAGCCAAGGTCCCATCCCAGTTCCAGGCCCTCCTGTCCCCTGGGCCTCCGCTCAGGAGAAGGGAGGGAGGAGTGGGTGGAGAGACCAGAGCAAGGGTGAAGCCAGGTGGAGTCAGGAGGAGCCTGGAGCCCCCACCTTGCCTGGGGGGGTCCAGGAGTGGAGAGGGCCAAGGGTCTGGGAATCCCCAGATCAATACCTTGGGCTACAAAGGGCTTCTGAGGGCGGTTTCCCTTTTTGCTTAGGGTGGGGCCTTTGGTAACATTTGTCTTGTGTTTCTGCTTGCACACCTCCTGTGATGGGGAACTCACCACCTCTCAACAGCCTGGCAGGGCTGGGGCTGCCATGAGAAACATGGAAAAGGCCAAAGTTTGCCCCCTCATTCCACCCACTGGTCCTGCAGTGTTTCAGGGTGAAGGCAGGGGCTGCAGGCTCACATCTGGAGGTCTGGGGAGGGCAATGGAAAGGGCTGGGGGGGACTTGAGCTCCTGATCCCTGCAGAGCAAGCAGTAGGCTTTGGGGCCAGACAGACTTGGGTTTGCGTCTTAGTCACTCCATAACCTTGGTCAAGTCACTTTCCGGCTCTATGCCTCAGTTTCCCCACCTGTAAGATGGCACCAATAGCCCTACCTTGCAGCGTTTGATGAGAATCAGTCTGCAAAAGAGCCTGGCACTCAGGCAGGCATGTAAGAAAAGTGGGTGACCCTTCTGGAGACATAGTACAGCACAGGGTGAGAGGACAGGCTCTGGAGCCAGATTATCTGGGTTCTAATTCCAACTTTGCAGCTTGCCTGCCTGGTGACCTTGGCCAAGTCACTTGACCTTTCTGAGCCTCAGGCCCCCCACCCCCATCTTGAAAACAGGGAGGATAATAACAGGACATAGGATTCTGGAGAAGTGAGTTCATGCCACGTAAAACCCTTGGGACCATGCTGGCATACAGTGGGTGCTACCTAAGTGTTTTCTGGTATTATACTTTTATTCTCCTCCCTAGGAGCAGAACATCCCACCTCAAGACTGCCAAGGGTCTTTCCAGGTCCAGGGTGGCTTCCACAGCCCTCCAGAGGCTCTCAAACCCAAGGCTCCGCCCCCAGCCTGGACCCCCGCTGCCAGCCTCACCTATGGGCATCAGTTCCAGGACCAGCTTGGGGTAGGCGATGTTGGAGCAGCCGATCTCGGCCCCGCAGGCCCGCTGGCACTCGGACGGCACCACGCAACCCACATCATCTGCGAAAGAGGGCGTGCTCAGTGCCTGCACCCCTCCCTGCACCCGGGAGCGCCTGGCGGGGAGATGACTGTCCTGCTCCATCCCCTCTCGGACAAGCTACTGCTTGGCTCCTGGGCCTCAGTTTCCCAGTCCGAGCCCTGGAGAGAGGGTCGGCCTCTGACGACCATCTGGCTCCAACCCCACCTCCAGCCAGGCTCTCTTGCTGCCCGCTGTCCTCCATCCGAAGCCCTTCTCCCTGTCCCCAAGGTCCCCAGCCAGGCCAGGGAGGGGGGTGGGCGGCCATTCTGCAGTGTGTGGCCCCTGCCTGTATGAAGTTCACCTTTCTGCTGGTGCTTGTCTTCCTTTCCCTTGTCCTGCCCCAGCCATTCTCCCCAAAGGGGGAAACTGAGGCTCAAGAGGGCAGAAGGTCTGCTGAAGGGGTGAGCTCACTGGGATGGGATGGGGCCTGCCCCGGGTGGGTGTTTCCACTCAGCAGCATGGGGGTGGGTGCCCTCCCTCCCTGTTGCCTGACTTCCCCCCACCCTAGGGCTCAGGGTCAAAGCCACCTCCATGCCCCCTCCTCCATCCCTGATCCCATCCCAGACACCCCAGCCAGGACTTGAAAGTGGCTCTGGGCTCGGAGCTTTAGGCCTCCCTGGTGTTTTGTGGCCTTAACACAGTGTCTGGAAGACTCTCTTAAGACAGGAACCAGATCATGTCCCTCCAGCCACTCAAGAAAATAATCCATGCTCCTCTCAATGTTCTATAAGACCCTCTGCTATCCAGCCCCCCCGGCATCTCCCCCGATGGCCTCTCCTTCCTCTCCCTTCTCTAGCAGCCCAGATTCCTTCCTGCCCCAGTGCCTTTGCACATGCTGTCTGCTGCCTGCAACACTCTTTCCCCAGACCAACCAACGGCTGGGGGTGTCTTTCATGTTATTTCGGTCTTTTCTCAGAAGTCCCCTTCTTGCTCTAAAAATCGAGCCCCACCTCACCCCTTTTCTTAGTCCCTTCTCATTCCCTGCAATGGTTGGACCTTTTTATTTATGGCTGTCTCTTTCCTCTAGGCAGGGGGAAAACTGCCCTGCTCAGTGCTGTATTCCCAGTGGCTGGAGCTGCACACACCGGAGGAAAGAATTAATGAATTTCTGAATCTTGGTTCAGACCTCGACTGAAAGTGAGCCGCTGGAGTGGACCTGGGGGCAAGAACCTCCACCGGCACCATAAGCCGTGGTGCCGAAGCCCCCACTGTAGCTCCCCACTAGGTCACCCTCCCATCTTCTCCAAACCATCCTTTGCGGCTGTGACTTTTCAACATCACAGGTTCACTCATACCACTTGCTTCTCAAGAACCTCCTTCCCACCCCAACCCCTACCGCCCACTCCTGGAGCCCCTAGCTTCCTAGGGGAAAAACAAAAACAAAAACACCTTTCCATGGCATCCATGGCATCCAGGGCCCTGGACAGCTGGCTCAGCCCCCCTGGCATCCTGGCCCCCAGGCTCCAGCCACTCTGACCTGCTTGCATATAACAACACCCAACACTCTGACACCTCCCTGCCTCTGCAGAGCCTGTCCCCATCTCTTGGTGTGCCATCCCTTTTAACGCCCATCTCCACCCTTGTTCATGGCAGCACTTGTCATCTGAGGGCCTGGGGGCCCCCCACCCCTCCAGACACAGCCTGCTTCCTTCCTAGGGCTCCTCACACAGCCAGGATTGAATCAGGGTTGTTTGTTTACATATTTCACCCCCTGCACCAGACTGGGAGCTTCCCAGGGGCAGGCACTGTGTTTGAATCATCTTGAATTCCTGGTATCACCCAGCCCAGGGCTGGGCCCAAGAGATACTAGGGAACATCTGTTGAATGAATGAGTAAGTGAGTGAATGGTGGGAAGGAGGCAGGGGAGGAGGAAGGAGAGGAGGAGAGGGAGAAAGACTCCAAGAGAGAGCCACGAAGGAGTTCAGGTACAGTTTGATCCAGCTGCCCTACTCTACCACCTCTGTCCCCCAGGCCCCACCCCCAGTTCTGCAGATGGGGGAACTCAGGGCCCGAAAGGGCATATCTTGCCCGGGTCACACATTGAGACCCGGGACAGAGCCTGGGGCAGGACTCTGAGGCTACTGTGCCCCTCCTGAAGGGCACTGAGCCTGGGCGGGTGGTGCCAGCTCTGGGAGGATCCAGCCCTTCTAGGAGGGACAGGTGAGGAGTCACAGCCACATAATGGCCCAGAAAGCCCGAGTCAGTAGATTCCTCCTGTTTATTCAGCCCATTCCAGGTTCCTGGCATTTTGCACCACCTCCTGGACACTGCCAGCTTGTATGCATGCCGAACAGGAAGAAATAACGCCTGTCCTTTAGACAGGGGCAGTGGCGGTGCTGCCATTTAGGCACAGTCCCTGAATGTGCCAGCTCAGCAGTGAGCAGCCACAGGCCAGCGAGGGGGGCGCCCCCTCTGAGCTCCACATCTGCATCCATCCCCAGTCAGCCAGGGCCTCCACAGGAACCCTTCCTGGCTCCTGTGCCCTCCATCCCCACGGACAGTGCCCAGGTCCAGCCCCTGCGTTTGGCACCTGCATCAGCTCACCTTTCTAACCCGCCCTGCCTGCCAGCCAGCTGAAGAAATTCTAAAACCACCCTTTCACAACCCTGCTGGGGCTCTCCATCCCCTGTGGAAGGAATCAGAAGGCTCTGGATACGCCATTCAAGGCCCTCTACCCAATTCACCACCCTCAGCCCCTGTACCTCTGGGCCTCTGTGTTTGCTGTTCCTTCTCTCTGGAACACCCTTCCCTCCTTCAAAACTAGAGAAGCCATGCTCGTTCCTCTATGCTTATCGTGGGTGTCCGAGCTCCCAAGGCCTCAGAGCTTAACATCAGTCACAGCGCCAATAACTATATCTTGTGTCTGTCCTGCCTCCCCCACCAGATATGACTGGGGGGTCTCAGAGAAGAGACTGGGCCCCAGAGATGCCTGGTACAAGCCAACACATGGCAGCCTCCGTCGGTATTGGTTGACTGACCAAATGACCCTCTCCCAAGAAGGCTGCTGGACATGCCACACTGAGGGGTAACCAGGCTGCTCCCCAATCCCCCAACCAGGCCTGGCCTGGCGTTGCTGCAAGGAGCACAACACAGCAGACTTGAGTTCGAGTCCAGCTCTCCCACTCCCAAGCTGTGTGATCCTGGGTGATTATTTAAGCTCTCCGAGGCTGTTTCTTCCTCTGTCAAAACTTCTGGGGGAGAGCGGATGTAGTGCAAGTGGTTGAGCACCTGCTTCCCATGCAAGAGGTCCTAGGTTCAATACCTGGTACCTCCAAACACAAAACAAAACAAAAAAACCAAAAACCCTTCTGGGGATATACACAGGCAAAATAATAAAAAAAAAAGAGAGAAAACTTGAACCTCAATCAAAATCTCACACCCTATACAAAAATGAACTCAAAATGGTTTGCAGACTTAAATGGAAAACATAAAACTCTCAAACTTTTAGGGAAAAAAAAGCAACAGAAAATCTTTGGATGTGAGGGTAGGCAAAGAGTTCTTAGAATTGACACCAAAGTGGGATCCTGAAAAAAAAATTTGATAAATTGGA
>JAQZBX010016556.1:0-36379 GCA_029593785.1 Cabassous unicinctus | reverse complement strand
AAAAATGGGAAAAAATAAAAAAAATTAAAAAACATTTTTAAAAGATTTTTCCTTTATTACTGCATTATCAGGTGTCCAGTCTGTACCGTGGCACCTGCCCCCTCACTCCCCAGTGTACCCGAATTTATCATTTACTTTTCAAAGAAGTTTTAGGTTACAGCAAAGTCACACACAGAATACTAGAGACTCTCATATACCCAACCTCCTCCCCCATTCCTCACCCCATATTAAAGCCTTTTTGTATGTGGATGGTAGCATTGTTATAACTGTTATACAGATAGTAAAATATAGCTACTAAACATTCTCAATGATTTACAGTATAGTTTATAATTTAGATGATACAGTTTAAAATTTTTTGATGATATTTACCATGCCTTGTGTCCTTCACTGTAAGGTAATGAAAAACATTTCCCCTGATCACTAAATACCCACTGTTTGATCTCTTTATTCCTTCCTCCCCATTCCCCTGGGACACATGACACCCTCCTGTCTTGACTCATTGGATGAAAAGATTCATAGGTACATGCAGCAAGAGGTCTTGACATGCTGATTGTCCTCTGTTATTAGGATTCACACTTCTTCCTAAAGGACATCCCCCTGTCTGTTTCAGGGTGAATTGGTCCTCTCAAATATGGGAGTCCATCTCCTTCCCATTCACCATGTGGATCTCCACTACCTGACACAACAAATCATGACAAGATGATCACTCACACACTCCCCAGGAGCCTACTCCAGATGTTCCCCATTCTGAATGCCCCCCCAACCTACACCCTAAACCCATGACACTACCATCTCATATTGCCATAAGAGTATTCCAACACCAGCACTTTTAACCACCTACCCACAAATCCCATGTTCAATGGACCTTCTCCCATCTTGCCCCCCAGTATCCTGGATATTCTAATCTGCCCTTCTTAATCTACACACCTGTCAACCCTGCACCACCAAACCTAGTAATATCACTGCCCACCTGTCCTATTCTTCAATATGCAACTATACTCTATCAATTTACTATAGATTATGTCCATATGGGTGATGGCTCACAACTTTCTCTTTCCTTTCTCTCCCTTGTTAACCTATCTTTCAGACAATGGTTCTCAGAGACTGTTCATTTTCCTCAATTCAAATTAGTGTGGTCATGTACTGTTCATCCTTCAATGCCTGGCTTTCTTCACTCAACATAGTGTCTTCAAGATTCATCCATGTTTTTCCATGTGTTAGCACTTTATTCCTTCTGACAGCTGAGTAATATTCCATTGTATGTATGTACCAAACTTTGTTTATCCATTAACTGTTGATGTGTCCCAGGGTTGATTCCAACTTTTGGCAATAGTGAACAATGCCACTATGAACATTGGTGTGCATATATCTGTTGGTGTCTTTGCTTTCAATTCTTCTGGGTATATACCCAGCATTGGAATCACTGGATAATATGGAAGATCTATTGTTAATTTTCTAAGGAACTGCCAAACTGTCTTCCACAGTGGCTGGACCATTCCACAATCCCACCAGCAGAGGATGAGGGTTCCTATTCCTCCACACCCTCTCCAATACTTATAGTCCACGGTTTTTTTTTAACAGCTGCCATTCTGATGGGTGTAAGATGGTATCTCATTGTAGTTTTGATTTGCATTTCCCTAAAGGCTGGAGATGTCGAGCACTTTTTCATGTGCTTTTTAGCCATTTGTATTTCTTCCTTGGAGCAGTGTCTTTTCAGGTCACTTTCCAAATTTTTAAATCAGTTGGTTTTCTTTTTATTTTCAGGGTGTAGGATTTCTTTATATATACAAGATATTATGCTCCTATCAGATATATGGTTGCCAAATATTTTCTCCCACTGGCTAGGCTGCCTTTTTAGTTTCTTAATAACGTCCTTTGAGATGCATAAGGATTTAGTTTTGAAGAGATCACATTTATCTATTTTTTCTTTTATGCTCATGCTTTGGGTGTGAAGTTCATGAAACCATTTCCCATTACAAGGTCATATAGATGCTTCCCTACATTATCTTCCAAGGTCTTTATGGTTTTGGCTCTTATATTTAGATCTTTGATCCATCTTGAGTTGATTTTTGTATCAATTGTGAGATGGTATTTCTCTTTCATTCTTTTGTATATGGATATCTAGTTCTCCAAGCACCACTTGTTAAAGAGGCCATTCTCTCCCAACTGAGTGGGCTTGGAGGTCTTGTTGAATATCAGATGACTGTCAATATGAGGATCTATATCAGAATTCTCAGTTCAGTTCCATTGATCAGTATGTCTATCCTTGTGCCAGTACAATGCATTTTTGAGCCCTGTAGCTTTTCAGTATCTTTTAAAGTCTGGTAGTGTGATGCCTCCAACTACATTTTTCTTTTTCAATATGTCTTTGGCAATTCAGGACCCTCTTAGTTTCCAAATATATTTTGTAGTTAGTTTTTCCAGTTCCTTAAAAAAATGCAGTGTTAATTTTTTTGAGATTGCATTAAATCTGTAGATTAGTTTGGGTAAGATGGACATCTTGCTGATGTTTAATCTTCCTATCCATGAAGAGGGAATATTCTTCCCTTTATTAAAGTCTTCTTTGATTTACATTAACAGTGTTGTGTAGTTTTTTGTATATAAGTCTTTTGCATCTTTAGTTAAATTTTTCCCTATGTATTTGATTCTTTTAGTTACTATTGTAAATGGTATTTTTTTCTTGATTTCCTCCTCAGATTGCTCGTTATTGGCATACAGAAATGCTACTGATTTTTCAGTATTGGTCATAAAGCCTGCAACATTACTGAACTCCTTTATAAGTTCTAGAAGCTTTGTTGTGTATTTCACAGGTCTTTCTATGTATAGGATCATGTTGTCTGCAAATAATGAAATTTATACTTCTTCTTTTCCAATTTGGATGGCTTTTATATCTTTTTCTTGCCTCAGGGCTCGAGCAAGTACTTCTAAGACAATGTTAAATAGGAGTAGTGATAATGGGCATCTTTGTCATGTTCCTGATCTCAGAGGAAGGTTTTTAGAATTTATCCATTGAAGATGATGTTAGCTTTGGGTTTTTCGTTTATACCATTTATCATATTTAGAAAGTTTCCTCCTATTCCTATCATTTGCAGTCTTTTTATCAGGAAAGAATGCTGTATTTTGTCAAATGTTTTTTCTGCATGTATAGAGATGGTCATGTGATTTTTTTCTTTCAATCTGTTTATATGGTGTATTACATTAATTGATTTTCTCATATTGAACCATCCTTGCATACTTGGGATGAAACCCACTTAGTCATGGTGTATAATTCTTTTGATATGTTGTTGAATTGTGATGAGCAAGTATTTTGCTGAGGATTTTAGCATCTAGGTTCATTAGAGAAATTGGTATGTAATTTTCCTTTCTTGTGGTGTCTTTATTTGGTTTTGGTATTAGGGAAATGTTGGCATCATAAAATAAGTTAGTCAATATTCTTTCTACTTCTATTTTTTGGAAGAGCTTAAGCAGGATTGGTGTGAACACTTTCTGGAATCTTTGGTAGAATTCAGCTGTGAAGCCATCTGGTACTGTGCTCTTCTTATTTGGGAGGTTTTGGATGATGGGGTCTGTCACTTTACTTGTAATTGAACTGTTTAATTCATCAATTTCTTCTTTCATCATTGTAGGCTGCTTGTGAGTTTCAAGAAATTTGTCCATTTCCTCTTAATTACCTTTTTTTTGGCATATAGCTTTTCAAAGTATCCTCTTATGATACTCTTTATTTCTGTGGGACCAGTAGTGATATCCCCTTTCTGATTCCTTCTTTTGTGTGTTTGCATCTGCTCTCTCTTTTTCTTTGTATGTCTGACTAAGATTTTGTCAATTTTACTGATCTTCTCAAAGAACTATCTTTGGGTTTTGTTTATTTTTTATAGTGCTTTCTTATTCTCTATTTCATTTAGTTCTACTCTAATCCTTGTTATTTTCTTCTTTCTACTTACTTTAGGTTTAGTTTGTTATTGTTTTTCCAATTCCCAAATGTGCAGTTATGTCTTCAATTTTAGCTCTTTCTTCTTTTTTATAATATTCATTTATGGCTATGAAGTTCCCTCTCAGGACAGCTTTGTCTGTATCCCATCAGTTTTGATATGTTATGTTGTCATTTTCATTAGTTTCAAGGTAGTTACTGATTTCTTTTGAGATTTCCTCCTTGACCCACTGTTTGTCTAAGAGTGTGTTGTTTAACTTCCATATTTTTCTGCCTAATCTGTTTCTCTGGCCCTTAGTGATTTCCAATTTCATTCCATTGTGGTCAGAGAAATTACTTTGTATAATCTCAATCTTTCTGAATTCTTTGAGAGTTGTTCTGTGGCCTAGCATGTGATCTATCTTGGAGTATGATCCATGTACACTAGAGAAGAATGTAAATCCTGCTGTATTTGGGTGAAGTGTTCTGTATATGGCTATTACTTTCAGGTCCTCTAATATATTGTTCAGAATGTTTGTTTCTTTATTGATTCTCTGTCTAGATGTTCTGTCTAATGGTGATAATGGTGTATTAAATTCCCCCACTATAATTGTAGAGGCATTTATTTCTCCACTTAGTTTTTCCAGAGTTTGCCTCATGTATTTTGAGGAACCCCGATTAGGTGCATAAATGTTTATGATTGTTCTCTCTTCTTCAGAGGTTACCCCTTTTACTAATGTATACTGTCTATCTCTGTCTCTTACAATAGTTTTGCATTTAAGTGTATTTTGTCTGATGTTAGGATACCTACTCCTGCCCTTTTTTGGGTATTGCTTGCTTGTAAAATTTTTTTCCAGCCTTTCACTTTCAGCCTCCTTGAATCACTGGGTCTAAGGTGGATTTCTTGTAGACCGAATATAGATGGATCTTATTTCCTTATCCATTCTGCCAATCTGTGTCTCTTGAGTGGTGAATTTACTCCACTAACATTCAGTGTTATTACAGTCAATGAATATCTTACATCAGCCATATTTCCTTTGGGTTTATGTACATCATATGTTGTTTTTATTTCTCTTTTTGTCTTTTTAGTTGTTTATATACTTTCCTCCAACTCTCTCTAACCTGTTTTTTCCTTTCAACGTGTGGAACTTCCTTTAGTATTTCTTGAAGGGCAGGTTTCTTATTGTCATACTCTCTTAATTTATTTTTATCTGTGAATATTTTGAATTCTCCATCCTTTTTGAATGCAGGTTTTGCTGGTTAGAGTATTTATGGCTGGAAGTTTTTTCCTTTAGTACCTTGACTATGTCATACCACAGTCTTCTTGCCTCTATGTTTTCAGATGAGAAATCATCCCTTAATCTCATTGTGCTTCCCTTGTATGTGATGGTTCTCTTTTCTCTTCCTGCCTTGAATATTTTCTGTTTGTCTTGAGCATTGGACATTTTGATAATTATATGTCTTTCAGTAGGACTCTTTGGATTTATGCTGTTTGGGTTGTGCTGTGATTCCTGGATATGTTTACATCCATTTCCCTCTATAGGGTTGAGAAATTTTCAGCCATTATTTCCTTCAACACTCCTTCTGTTCCCTTCCCCTTCTATTCTCCTAGGATGCCTATAATGCATATGTTTCTGCATTTGGTGTTGTCAGTTAAATCACTAAGTCCTTGCTGGATTTTTTCTATCTTTTTATCTATCTGTTCTATTATCTGTTTGATTTCAGATGTACTTTCTTCCACATTGCTAATTCTTTCTTCTGCCTTTTCAAATCTGTTGTTATATGAATCCAGCATCTTTTTTATTTCTTGGATTCTGTCATTCTTCATGATCATATCATCTTTTTATGTATGTTCAAAATTTCTTAGTATGTTCTCCCAGTGTCTTAATATCGTTAATGTCTTCATTCACTTCATTAAGTTGGTCCATTATATTTGTTTGGACAGCTTTGATTAGTTGTTTGATGTTCTGCATCTCTTCCTGGTTTTTAGTTTGTTCATTGGTTGTTCCATGACTTTCTGTTTCTCATTATGGTTTGTAATTTTTTTCGCCCTCTGGTCATCATTTTATCTTCTTGGGTTTGTTCACTTGATTAGCTTCTCTCTCTCTGCTCTAGAGTTGTATTTAGCTTTTGGTTATGTGTGTGTGTTAAGTTTTCTCTTTGACACTTTGTTCTTCTTGTTCTATTTCCTTGCTTTTTTATGTTCCCTTGAAGATAAAAGATTAAGGTCAGAGGAATCAAAAGAGTTACAAAAGAAAAAAGGATAATAGTAATATTGATAACAGAAGAGGGGCTGTATAAGGCTTAGTAAAATAAATATTTAGCTCATGTAGGCAGTGTAGACTAATAGGGGGAATAGTGAAGTACCTACAATGGAATGGAAAACCAAATAGAGGAAAATATTTAGAATGATTTACAAGGCCACAATGATTAGGAGAAAGAGAAAGAGTAAAGAAAGGGCTTAAAATAAAAAATTAATAGCAATAATATAAAAAAGGAAACAGAAAAGACAATATAGAAATTGACACCCATGAAGTTGAGAACTATTTTTAAAAGGTGGAATGTAAGAACCAAAACAAAAAGCAGAAGGTTGAAAGATGAAGGAAGGAAAAGAGATAGCATTGGTAGACAAAATCAATATACACAGAGAATGGGAAATCAAGGAAGAAGAAGCACAGCAAAGAAGAAACAAGCTAGCAGCACCTAATTTTTAAAAAGTGGGGGAAAGAAAGAGGAAAAAAAAAGCAAGAGACAAATAAAGAAAAACCAAACACACAAGCAAGCCATCAAAGAATCTTATGGAAGAACAGCATTCCTTCTTGGGCTTTCATGGAGCCTCTCAGCCTGCCTGTGTGCATCAATCAATTACACTGCAGGCTTCTATCTGCAGATTTTGAGGCAGATTTTAGTGATTAAACTATGTTTATTTTTTTTAAGTAACCTTATTTTTTTAGAATTAAGGGAGCCAAAACAAAGCCTCTTCTAGACAAACCCCTCTGCTGAGGGGTCCCTAAATAGGCTTATGGAAACTTATGAAACACTTCCCACTCTATGATTCCCCCAGGGGTGCTGAAACTCCTCAGTGCAGAATGAGAAAATTGGCTGACTCTGCCACCTCCTGGGCCAAACCTCTATCACAGGACATTTAGGTAAATCAGGCTTCCTCAGCAGATTCACCTTTCCCCTCAGCCTGGTAGCACTCAAGGTGGCTGGTTTGCTCCCCAAAGCTGCAAGGGGGTCAAGGCAACCAAACCCACAAAAAGGAAACCCTTCTCCACCCTCTGCCAGAATCCTCTCATTCTTGGAGAATGCTCCTTCTCACCGGGTTGCCGGCAGAAGTTGTGGCTTGTTCTAGACCTTTGTCCTGAGAGTGGGCTTAGGCAGGCATGCCCATGATTTCCAGCTGGGTAAAAATCTCATGATTTTATATTGAGCAACCCACCTCCCTCTTCAGCTCCCTCCAGATTGATGTCCCTCAAGTTCTTGCTACATAGCCTCCCAGAACAGCCCACTCAGTCAGGACCCTGCCCCAATCAGCTGTCCTCTGTGAGAGAGATGGTGAGTGCCCACCTAAACCAATGCCATCTTGCCTCCCCAAAAGCTTGGTTTCTTTCACACATATGTTGTCTGTGAAGTTCACCTGCATTGTAAGAATTAGCCATTTATCCTATTATAACGCTGAAGACTATTCCATTTATGAATAGATAATGATTCATTTAGTCATCCTCCTCTTGAATATTTAGATTAATTAAAGTGTGGGTTTGTAAAAAAGAATAAAACAAAATAGTGTTACTATGCGTAAGAGATTAAAATGGAGTCAGGTGGTCATTCTGGATATTATTCTTAGACAAATATCAGCTAGATATCACATACTGCCAATGTGTGCAAAGCTCTCAATCCACAATATTCCTCAAAATCCCGAGAACATATGGATACCACAAGCAAACCACAAGATAAAGAATTCAATCAACTATTAAAATGATGGACATTTAGAGAACCTCAAATATCCACCAACCACAAAAAACTTATGAAATCTTTCCCTTTAAAAACCCTTTTTGGAAATGCCAAGACAGTACATAATTTTGGTTGTTACCTGAATGTATGTTCTCCAAATTGCCATTCTAAAACCCCAAATAAATGTATTTTTTGTCTGCAGCTGTTTTTATCTCATGTTTGCCTTGGTCAGAATAGCAGAACAGGAATGTTTACAAAGATCTCCCTCGACTAGAAAAATGAAAGCTAAAAAAAGAGGCTGAAATAAACAAAGTTGTAACTCTGGACCAGAATGACAGAAGTACAGAGGAAGTAAGATGCTGCAGAGTGGAGCTTTTGTAAGTGAAATCAGGTACCACTGACCAGCCCTCATTGCCCAGCACTGCAGCAGCAGTTGCAGAAATGGCTGTTGCTGTTGCTGTTGCAGGACAGTCCAGCACCCAGGAGCAGCCAGGTAGTTCAGCACTGGCAGAAGAAACATCCTCCTCTCAAAGTTGGAGATTGGGCTTGAGGTCACATTAGTGGATCTGGAAGGGAATAGCTTGTGGAAGCTGGCCTCAAATTCAGCCCTCTGGGTATTGGTAATGAAAGGTTCTCACCAACATCTACCTAGACATAAAGACTAGTGTGCTTTTTCCTTATCTGTGGGTCAACTCCTGATCTGGAGTGGTATAGTCTATGATTTTGGTTTCAGCCCAATCAGCAACAGGTGCTTCAGGCCTCACATCAGCATCTTCCAGGGCTTAAAGACCAAGCTCAATTTTTCTTCATGGGGTTTCTACATTCTCTTTCTTTTGTTCTTTATTCTGGAAGAACCCTGCATGCTTAGTGTATATGCTAGCCTCAGTTTCCCACAGAAGCAGAATTTTCTGACCTTACATCAGCATCTTCATGAAAGAATAAGTGCACATCTTTCTCTTTACTTTATGTTTGGTTTGGTGTTTGTCTTTCTTTGCTTTTTGGTTTTGCTGTGTCAGATCCCTGGGGATTGGGAAGAGATACTGACCTAGGTTTTGGCCTTGAAAGAACAGTTTTGTCTTAAAACCAGCACATAACAAGAGACTTGTAGTTCATATATTTTTTTCTTTTTTTAGTGTGTTTGTGCTTTTATCTAATTGTTAGTATATTTTCTTTTCTCTTTGACCTCTTATCTCTTACTCTTTTTTCCTTGCTTTATTTCCTTGTTCTTAGACTGTGGACTGAAGACTGGGAAAAATAGATTTCCAGAGTGACAAACATAGCATAATATTCAGAATGTTCAGCTCTCAACTCAAATATACAAAATATACAAAAAGACAGGAAAGTATCGCACAGTCAGAGAAGAAAAATAATTTCATGGAAAAATATTACTGGTGAAGTATAGTCTCTTGAATTACTAGTCAAAGATCTTAGAATAATTCTCATAAATAAGATCAATGAATTAATGGGAAATCTGTAGATAAACTAAAAGAAATCAAGAAAACAATATAAAACAAAATGAAATTTTCAATACTAATAAAAAAATTATGAAGAGTCAAATGAAAATTTGGTAATTCAACAGTACAATAACTGAATTGAATAATTCAAAAGCAGATTGAACTGAATTTAAAGAGCAGATTGGAGGAGGCTGAAGAAAATATTAATGAACTCAAAGAGAAAAACAAACAAAATTGTCCATGACACAGAGCAGAAGAAAAAGAATGAAAAAATTGAACAGAGTCTGAATAATCTATGGAACACCATAAAGTATGTCAGTATATGTAAAATAGGAGTCCTAGAAGGATCAGAGATAGATAAATGCCAGAAAAAAAATGCATAAAGAAACAGTGACAGAAAACTTTCCAAATCTGATGTAGGCCTGAATACACAAATCCCAGATACTCTATGAATGTCAAGCAAAATAAAATCAAAGAGATCTGCATCAAGATTTTCTAGGATTAATCTGTCCAGTGCCAAAGACAAAATAATATTTTGAGCATTTGCATCTATCACAGGGTGAGCAGAGCCCAGTCTATAGTGTTTATGATTTAGTATCTTGTTTGTAACAGAGTGGGTGGAAAGAAACAAATTTTAGGTCTTCACCTCTAATATTTGATGCATACCCATTGTTTTCAGTAAATGCAAGAGTATTGCTCTGACAGATGACAAAAAACCTTAGATTTGCAGAACTGGCAAACTAAACTACTTACTGAATGACTAAAATGACTCCCTGGATTGTTTCTTCTTGTTCTCCATCCAGTGGATTCTATGTTCCATGAGAGCAACCCACTCATCCTTGCAAAGAGATCCCAGGATGCAGCATAACTGCAGTGACACTGGGCCCTCACACCTCAAGGGACAGAAGCCCAGGTGCACAGCCAGATGGGGTGGAGGTCTTGGGCATTGGTGCTCTGAGTGGGTAGGTGACCTTAAGGCAAGGAAGAGAGTTGCTGATGAAGATGGACTGGTGAGCCAGGTGCTTATACTTGGGAGGGGCCTAGAGAGGAAGCCACTGGCCTGGGGCCTGGAATCAGCTAAGGTTGCTTCAGGATGTGTGGCAGCCACTGACAACAAACAGTTGTGGCATCTTTCTATCCAAATCCTGCCATAATGTATGGGATGACTGCTGGGACCCTGGTATTTGTCTTTGTGTCTGTCTGTTTCCTGGGTTGTTTTTGTTTCTCCTTCATTTGCACAGGGACCTCATATTTTCTGAAAGTGTCAGGTGGTTTCTTGAGAGCAATGGAGAAGATCATGCCCAAGGTGGCCTAAGGCAGAGGTGATTGAATCTTGTCCCCAGGGAATGGAGAGCACATGTGAGACAGGTTAGTATAGGGAAAGAAGGAAGGCAGTTGGGACCTGGAAGAGAACAAGGCCAAGAGACCCTTCCTGGAAATCCCTTGGTATGCAAAACAAACCAAGAAAGATCCTACTTGGACCCTGGTCATGAAGTCCCATTTGGAACTCTTCCTGTGGTCAAGAGGAAGCCCCAGATAACTCCAAACAGCAGGACTCCACATTGGCCCCCTAAAAGCTAACAGGTGGGGCAAACAAACATAAAAGTGAACAGCTTGGGTCCCTTCCACATTAAGAAAGGGGAGGAGGAAAGGTTTTAAAAAGGTCTATAATAGGGCCCCATGTGTGCATCTCACCCTGCAGCACACCCACACATGTCTTGGGTTGTGGACTTATTTCTAGTTTTCTTGTTCCTTAATAAAATCTTTACTATCTTGCCTACCCTACGGTGTGTCCTTAGCTTTTCTATGTGACATAGCCAAGAATCTAGAAGCCCAGAAAACAAGAGCAATCCACTAACATATTTGGCAAGCCAGCAAGGAGACAAAGAGGCAAGTATTGCTTAATGACACTCTATGAAGATTGGTGAGTCCAGGAAATTTAATTAAAACATCTGTCTTTGCCCTCTTTTTTTTAATTAGTGATACCCCTGGGCCAGGCCTGTAGGATTTTTCCTTACTCAGCTGCTGGGAAGCCATGAGATTCTTATTAATACATTACCTCTGGGGCTCCTGAGGCTGTTTGCTTTAAGACACAGATCAGTCCCTGCTTCTTAATGTGCCTCTTAGTGTTTGGTTTAATAACAAAACTCAGTCCCTGGCAGTGGCAATAAAGTGAACTCTCTCTCGCAGCTGTTTTCTAAGACCTCTACAAGAGTAGGCAAAAATAAATGGCCCTAGACATTCATGAGAAAAACCAGTTTTCCCCAAGACTTCAATGACCTCAATAAGCTTATACTGGAAATAGTGTTGTTCAACCAAGGTCTGTCAAAGTCAAAATGGGAAATGTTTTAGTCAGCCAAAGGGGTGCTGATGCAAAGTACCAGAAATCTGATGGCTTTTTCATGGGTATTTATTTGGAGTAAAAGTTTACAGTTACAAGACATTAAAGAGTCCAACTCAATGTACCATAAGGGGTATTTTCTCACCAAAGATGGTTGCTGAACTCTGAGAAGGTTCAGCTTTCTTTCTTCCACTTAAGGCTCCATGGTCTCAGCTTCTTCTGATCTCATAAGTAGGCTGACATAAGTCTTGTTTATTTCCAGGCTCAGCTTCTCTGGTCTCTTCACAAGGTCAGCTCTAAACTATCAAGTGAATGGCTCAGGTCTCTCTGGGGCTCCAGCATCAAGTTCTCTCCTCTTGAATCTATACAGCTCTTGTGTCTTCTTCTATGTGTCTTCTTGAGTGAGTGTCCATTTATATAGCCAACTAAGGGGTCAGAGACTCAACCCTGTCACACCCCGCTGACATGGTCAAATCAAGCCCTAATCTTAAACACAATTCAATCAAAGGCATCTCAACTGAATCTAATATAATCAAAGGGTATCACACCCAGAGGAACAGACCAATTTACAAACATAATCTACATCTTTTTTGAATTCATAAATAATATCAAACTGCTACAGGAAATAAGCAGAGCTCTGAAGTAAAGGAAAATGATGTAGATTGTATTTCAAAGCATTGCAAAAAATTTGATTATAAGCCAATAACTGAAAAGAATGAAATTTGTGTGCAAAACTTCATGGTCACAGGGCAGATTAGGATAATCAGAAATAGACTTCAAAGAGAGCTTTTAAATGTTATTTCACAAGCAAAATTATTTTGTAAGAATGAAAATTATAACTGATATTAATGAGTTCTTTGTATGTAACAATTTGTGTCTGTCTATTTGTTCAGCATATATTTTCATACAATGGGATGACAATATTAAATTAACAAAAGAAAATTCTTAAAAGAGCTCTATTCAAATTGTTAAGATTTACATATGTACTGGTATATGTGAATGAATATTCTTGGAGCACAAACTACGATAAGCAAGATGGAAAAGTCATATAGAAATCTGAATTTAGAACTATTGAAAAAAAAAATATTTTCTAAGCTCTTTGACCTACCCAGTCCCCAGGGCCTTCTCTTTGAAAAGCTATGGAGAAAGGGCTAAGTGTGACAAGATAGGAACATGTAAGTAGAGTGTAAAACTTTTATTTACTAAGCTGGAGAATTAAGAATCATAGCTTGTTCTGTAATTCCCCAATTTAAACCCATTAACAGACTTAAAATGAGAATAATTAATAATCCAATTTTCATATTTCAATAAGTAAAGGAAAAAAGTTCTTAATACTTATGAAAAGATCTTTTCTAAAGTATAATTAAAACAAATTAAACAATTATAATGTATTCTAGAATCTAGCAGTCAGTATGCTTTTAAGGTTATCCACAGTTTTAGAATTTTATTAAAGAAAAGAGAGCTTTTAGCCTCCTGAAAACAGGTAAATCTCATTGGTTACTGACTGTAATTTATAAGCTTATTTAAATGAGAAATAACTAGTCTATTCGTTATGAATTTTAAGAAGTTTGTAAATCATCTAAACTGAAGCACTTAAATGGCTAATTCCAGGAAGACATTATTAATTAATGATATTAATAACAAAAAGTAAATTCCTAAGAGAGAAACCTGTCAGAGACCACCTCAATCTGCATATTAAATTGGTGGTAATGGAGATAACATTAGGATTCTTAGATTTTCATAAAATAATGGAGAAAGAAGTTGTTCCTGTACTGCTAAAGTAAAATACCTGTTAATTAATGTAATAATGGTAAAGGTGTAGAGGTAAAAAGTAAAATACTAAAAACATTTAAGTTCATTTGATATGTTATACATTGCATTGGAAGTGTTTAGAAAGTGTATAAAATTAAAAGAGATAGACTTCAGGATTTCCAACTCTTTTTTGCATGCATTCAAATTTGTCCTGAATACCCTGAACAGTGCCTACCTATTTGAGTTTTTGGCTAGTTTGTTCACTATAACTCCTAAAACAATGAAAGTATCTAACACATCTGGACATGTTCCTGAAGTGGATGGAGAGTATGTTGTAGATTTGGAATTCTTCAGCAGCTGACAATGGCTCAATATGTCCAGATTTACAATGGATATTGCCTCCAGGCTGACTGTGTTTCACAGTGCCAAAGAGCACTATACACTAGGCTGGTGAAACATAGGATCCTACTTCCTAGCTTTTCTCTAGGTTCAACAGTGTTGCAGCATGCTGGCTGTGTGAAGGACATACCAAGTGGAGCAATAATTTCCAGAGTAATGTGAGTAGAACTTAAACACAATTGGTATTATGGCCTGCTCCCTTTAGAGACAACATGTGTGGTATTGCAAACGTGGATCTAACTGCAGCTCCAAAAGAAATTTGTGCATTGATTAGTATTAAGTGCTGTAACTATATACATGATGAATATAATATCTCTTCTGTTCTAGGTCATATGCAGAGAGTATTGAACATGTTAAAATCCTTTTAAATTTAATTCTTTTTCTAAGTAGTTAATGGATGTGTTTATAAGATAAAAGAATGTTTCTTTTAAGTACTGTCTTTATTTTTCTTGTCATATGCTTGCCTTATTTTTGCCTATATTGTCTTTGTGAGTTTATGTCTAAGGTAGTGGCTCTCTTCTTATCTCTCCTAGCATAGGCGGTTATCCTAGATTTAAATACCACCATGGGAACTTGGGTTGGCAATTTATACCAAACCCAGCCGGTCTACCACAATTTCTCCCTAGAGTTAACCAACAGCAAAGAAGAACTGATTTGGGAGGATGCAGCCTCTGAAGGCACCTGGCCTTACTCACTTTTGTGTTTTAGTATATCATGGCCCAATCCAGCTTAGCTTCAGAGATGAGTGACATCAGTTATATTCAGGGTGTTAGTGCAGAAAACTACAGTAGGCATGGCCTGGAACTTCAATAGCCTGCACTGGATAGTGCTGTGGAGACTCATTAAGCTTCAGGGACTGCAGGCACCCAGTGTCTGAACCCTGCTTGCTGCCAGCACCCTCAAGGAAACCCTGGCTTCAGTGGTATGCCTCTTGCTTGCCTTGCATCAACACTCTGGGGTGACAAGGGCAGCTAAAAGGCATGCCAGGCAGTGAGACCATATCGGCGATGTCTGGCTATCTGTCCAGAAACCAGTGTCCAAGGACAACCTGGGGTCTAGGGCACTCTGCTAAGTGGGTTGCAAAGAGGAGGGCCTCTGCTTTGCTTCTGACATCCCACCAGGTCAGTCATCCTCAGGGGGTGTGCCCTTGGCCCTGCCTCACCCTGCCCAGCCTGACTCAGGGCCTGAAAGAGCCCCCCACACTCCCACCAAAACCAACTCCTTTCCCAGTCCATGTGTGCTCCATGTCCACCTCTGCAGGGACCCAGGTTTCCCTAGCCATCCAACCAGAACCACCAGCACTCCTGTGGCTCCCCCAGCTCATAGCTGCTCAGACTGGGTGACAGTTCCTATCAGGTCCATATGGGGGAATTGACTTCGTCTTCCAGGCCAGGGTGAGGAGAAAGCCAAAGGCTTTGTTTACTGCTCAGCACTCAGGAACATCTCTTCTCTAGCCAGCCCAGTCCAGGATATCCCCTTGACTAACCTCCCAATGGGTGCACCCCTGCCACCCATAATCTTACTGTGGGTGAGTCCATGGCACTCCTGTTATTTGCCAGATTCACATGAGTACAGTTCCTGTCCCATGCCAGGCTCAGTCCTCAGGCCTCAGATCCAAACTGGGACCTGCCAAACACAGAAAGTCAATGTTCAGCAGAGTATTTGGGATGCAGGAGCCATGTTTGCCAAGGTCCTCCATGGTCCAACCATGTGACTTCATGAAACACAAGGTAGTGTGCATTGGTACCATCCCCTCAACTCAGCAGCTGGAGCCAAATTGGGAATCTGATCAGTTCTGCTATGACAAGAAATCTCAGTGAGGTGTTGAGATGCAGACTGAAAGGTCCTGGGTTTGGAGGCAGTCTCTCTGGATGCATCATCACCTGAGAAGAAATGCCTTTGAAACTGGGTACTCATATCAGCTTTTAGACAGGTGGATTGTGCAGATTGTGCAGGATGTGGATAGAGAGGTGGGATTCCATAAGCTGGTGCTCAGGCAGAGGCCACTTGGTGCAGTAGGCAGAGCCTCCTCTCACACCTCCCTTATCTTCACTGTGTGTAGATAGGTGTATTTGTCAATCAATGGGGTGCTGATGCAAAATACCAGAAATCTGTTGGCTTTTAAAATGGTATTTATTTGGGGTAGAAGCTTACAGCTACCAGGCCCTAAAGAGCCCAACTCAAGGTACCATAAGAGGTATTTTTTCACCCAAAGTCATTCACTCCATGTTGGGCAAGATGGCAGGTGATATCTGTGAGGGTTTAACCTTCCTCTTCCTCTTAAGGTTCTGTGGTGAGAGTTTCTTCCAAATCAGCTGTAGGGTGGGATAAATCTCATCTCTCTCCTGGGCTCATTTCGTTCTTGGCTTAGCTGCCCCATTCTCTCCACAAGGACAGCTGTAAACTATCAGGCAAAAGTCTATTCTCTCTTCCTGTGGCCTCTGCCATGTCTAATGGATCCTTCTTTATTTCCCTACATATCTGCTTCTTTGTGTATTTATTTTCTAGGGCTCCAGCTTCAAAACCCAAAAAAAATCTCTGTACTCTGCCACGTTGTTTTCTCTGTGAGTCCCTGCACACTAAGGAGGAAGGGACTCAACATCCTACTGACATGGACCAATCAAAGCCCTAATCATAATTTAGTCAAGCAAAAGTGAAACATCTGAAGTTAATACAATCTAATATGCCCAGAAGAACAGTCTAGTTTACAAATATAATCTATAAATAATACCAAACTGCTACAACAGGTTTCCTCCAAAAGGCTCTTGCAGCACAGAGCTAAGGTCCCAGAGTTCTCTACTGGCTTCTTTTTGTTGGAGTCTTACAGGCCTTTTCATGTTCAATTTTTCTTGCAATTGTGTCTCAATATCCCCAGACATAGTGACCTAAATTCAACAGGTGGTGTTGGCAATGTTGTTATGGTAAACATGACAATTTCCAATAGAAAGTTCTGCTGAATCTCGTGCCACAAATGAGAAATACATTACTCAGAAAGAAAGTGATTTATTGCAAATGCATAAGGAAGGAACTGGGAGAATCTTCCCAAAACCAATTGAAAGTGAAAATGGGAGATATGGTTTTTATAGGCAAAGGAAAAAGAAAATGGGATAGGTGAGGAAAAAAACACGTTAAAAAGCAGAAAAGTAAAGTGATGTTTCTAGGGGTCTTGTGATGAAAATATGTACAAATTCTCAGTTTTGCATTGTCTCAAGCATATTAATCTTGTACTTAGTTTCAGCAGCTTAAAAACCACAATTTAGATATTGTTGTGCAGATTCCGATGTGCAAGGTCTTCATGAGTCCTTTCTCAGCCAACCACTCAAGGATATCAAGCAATATATTTTGGTTCTCTGAGGAAAGTTACAGAGTTTTAGGTCCTCCTGACACCATTCTGTCTGGTTTTGCTTTCAGATGAGACATTATCTTATTCCTGTAAACAAAAGTGGGAACTTCTGGTTAATATCCTTTAGGGAAGTAAGTGCAAAGAGTAAATTTCTAAAATTAGATTAATAGAAAACCAGCTCAATTAGTGTATTAGAATTTTCAGAGCTACTTAAGTGAAGAAATTTTTAATAAGCACATTTTGCAGCTATCAATACCAAAAATGAGTCCTTGTTCAGCTAATATATAATCAAGTTTGGTTATGCTATTGTCTAAAAGAAGTTTAGGAATGAATCTAATGCTTGTTGCTGTGCAGTTTTACCTCAAGCAGTAGATTTAGTAAGTTCTCTTATTCTAATAGATAGATTTCTAATTAAGTTTTCATTTTTCTTAACATCAAGACAAGGTAGCAACAATCTGCCAAAAGAAGAAAACCCAGATTCATGAACTTCTTTCTATAAAGGAAATACAAGTGGCCAAAATCGCATGAAAGGATGTTCAACATCACTAGCTATTAGGGAATTGCCAATCAAAATAATAATGAGATATCATTTCATGACTTACAGAATGGCCATTATTGAAAAGGAAAGAGACTACTACAAGTGCTGGAGAAAATGTGGAGAAATAGGAACCATTCTTCACTGCTGGTGGGAATGTAAAATGATGCAGCCTCTGTGGAAGATGGTTCAGAGGTTCCTCAAGAAGTTAAAAATATCACTGCTGTAAAATGTGGCAAGCATCTAGGAATACATTCTGAAGAAATGAAGGCAGGGACAGAAACAAACATTTGCACTCCAATGTTCATATTGGCATTGTTCACAATTGCTAAAAGATGCAAACAACCCATATATCTATCAACCAAAGAATGGATAAACAAAAGGTCATATATTCATACAATGGAATGCTATTTAGCTTTAAGAAGACATGAAGTTGGATTGCATATGAAAACAAGGATAAACCTTGAGGACATTATGTTGAGTGAAATAAACCAGTCATAAAAGGACAAAATTTGTATGGTCTCACTAATATGAATTCATATGAGGAGAAGACAATGTAGTTAAACTATAGATTATAGGTTACTAGAGATTTAATATGAGTTAAGAAGGCAAGCTGATACTGAATATATGTAGATTGTTTAATAACACATCATAATGAGTATACCTAACACTGCTGATGTATAAATGTGATATGGCTGAAAGGTGCAATGTAGGGAGGTTAATGCCATTTGCAAGAAAGCTAGAGGATAATCTAGGTACTGTATAACATAGTTATTTCAGTATGAAAAGAATTGTGGTTAATAGTACAAATACAAGTATGTTTCTCTATTACAAGGTGCTAAGAATAAAATGATACATGGGAAATACATCTAATGTAACTTTTAGGCTATAGATAACAGTAATATTGTAATTTTTTGCAGCAATGTTAAAGAAGGTACTCTATCAATATGAAGTGTCAACAATGGGGATATATGGATTATGGAATTTTCCCTTTTAGTAATGAAAACCTAAAATGAAATGAGGCAAAGAAAACACTACTCTGTGATGAAACTTCAATCCACTGACTGTATACTTTGGGTTGATTGTACAAGGCAGGAGTGCATATAATACAGAGAACCCCATGTTGGGTGGTGGACTGTGGTTAACAGTAGTGCGTGATGGGCTGCATTTAACAGTACAATTATGAGAACATTCTATCATGAATTTTAACAAATGTACAATGCAAAATCATGGTGTTAATAGGTTTGTGTAAAAATACACAAAATATAAGCTATGGACTATAGACAGCAATAATATAATAATACTCTTTCATCATTTTCAACAAATATGTCACAAAAATGTAAGGTGTTGGTGTTGGGTGATGTATGGGACTCCTGTATGGTATGCATGATTGTTTTGTAAACTCACAATATATCTAATAAAAATGCACTCTATGAATGCCCTGTGATGGTAATCAAAAGTCAAATATATCAAGCACATGGAGAATGAGAGCCCATGTGACCAGTTGGGTTTAGTTCATAATTCTCCAACCAAGGATGGCAATTGTGATTAAAATAGAAAACTGAGAATCATAATTATGAAATGGAATCCTCCCTCTGAAACCAGTGCTGAAATTATAGGTTACATCATTTATAACAGTCTAGTACAAGAAATGTTGAAATACATGCCTAGGTTATTGAGCCTTTTGTAGGTAATGAACTAGTGGCTAAAACAAACAAATGAAAAAACTGTATATCAGAGAAGGGCAAGATGGCATCAGTTTAGGTGGGCACTCACCATCTCTCTTGCAGAGGATGGCTGATTGGGTACAGGATCATACCCAAGTGGGCTGTTCTGGGAGCCCACAGAGAAAGAGCCTTAGGGATATTCATCTGGAGGAAGCAGGACAGGGTGGAGGATTGCTCAAGATAAAACCATGAATTTTTCCTGACCTGAAAATCACAGATTTGGACAGTAAACCCCACCTTCAGGGCAAAGGGCTAGGGTAAGCCCTGAATCCCACTGGCAACACAACGAGAGAATTCTCTGAGTGTGGGGGTGTCTGGCAGTGGGTGGAAAGGGGTTTCCTTTCTGTGGGTTTGGGTGCCTAGACCTCCATGCAGCTTTGGGGAGCACATCAGCTGGTTGAAGTGGTGCCAGGCTGAGGCTAGAGATGAATCGGCTGAGGAAGCCTGATTTACCTAGCTGCCCTGGGATACAGAGGCATGACTCAGGAGAAGATGGAGTCAGCCAATTTTATATTTCTGTGCTGAGGAGTAGTAGAGTTTTAACTCCCCTGGGGGGGATCAAGTAGTGGGAAGTGTTTGATAAGTTTCCAGGAACCTATTTAGGGTTACCTCAGTGGAGGGGTTAGTCTAGAAGAGGTCTTCTGGTTCCCTTATTTCTCCAAAAAAAATGTTACTTAAAATTTTTTTTTAACTTCGGTTACTCACTAAAATCTGCCTCAAAAACTGCAGAGAGAAACCTGCAGGGTAATTGATCAATGAACACAGGCAGGCTAACAGTATTCCACAAGGACCCAAGAAAGAACACTGCTCTTCCTTAACTTTGTTTGACTGCTTGCTTGTGTGTTTGTTTGGTTTTTATTTCTTTCTTTGTTTCTTGCTTTTCTTTCCACTTTCCTCCTGCCCCCCTTTTTAAATAGGTGCTGCTAGCTAGTTTCTTTTTTGCTGTGCTTCTTTTTCCTTGATTTCCCATTTTTTGTTATATTGGTTTTGTCTACCAATACTAGCTCTTTTCCTCTCTTTATCTTTCTATCTTCTACTTTCTGTTGTGGTTCTTAAATTCCACATTTTTTCATTAGTCCTCAATTTCATGGGTTTTGATTTCTACCGTGTAAATTCTGTTTTCTTTTTATTAACTTTTTCCTTTCAGCCCTTTCTTTACTCTTTCTCTGTCTCCTCAATATTCTGGCCTTTTAAATAATTCTATATATTTTTCTGTATTTGGTTTCCCGTTTCATTGTAGGTACTCCACTTTTTTCCCCTATTACTCTACACTGCCTACTTGAGTTAAATATTCATTTTACTACATCTTATATGGCCCCTCTTCTAACTTTTATCAGTATTATTATTATCCTTTTTCTTTCATTACCTCTTTCTATTCCTCAGGCCTTAATATTTTTCCTTAAAGGGAAAATAGAAAAAAGAAAGGAAATAGAACAAGATGAATAAAGTGTCAAAGAAAAATCTTACACACACAGAACCACCAGCTAAATAAAACTCTAGAGCAGAGAGAGAAGCTAACCAGCTGAATAAAACCATCAAGATAAAATGATGACCAGAGGGCAACAAAAAATTACAAACCATACTCAGAAACAGGAAGACATGGACCAGTCTAATGAACAAACTAAAAACTTGGAAGAGATGCAGAATATCGAACAACTAATCAAGCTGTCCAAACAAATATAGTGGACTAACTTAATGAAGTGAAGGGAGAGAATAAGGATATTGAGAAGTCACTAGGAGAACATACTGAAGAAATTGTAAATATACATAAAAAGATAACAGATATGATGTGATGAATGGCACAATCTAACAAATCAAAAAGACATTGGAATCACATAACAGCAGATTTGAACAGGAAGAAGAAAGAATTAGTGATGTGGAACACAGTATATCTGAAATCAAAGAGCTGTAGAACAGATAAATAAAAAGAGACAAAAAATCCACCAGGGACTTTGGGATTTAAGCAACAAAACAAAATGCACAAACTTATGCATGATAGGCATCCAGAAGGAGAAGAGAAGGGAAAGGGAACAGAAGGTATGTTGAAGGATATAATGGCTGAAAACATCCCAAACCTATTGAGAAAGATGGACTTACATGTTCAGGAAGCAAAGTGCACCACAAACAGTATAAATCCAAACAGGCCTAATCCAAGACATATAATTATTAAAATGTCCAATGCTCAAGACAAAAAAAAAATCTCAAGGCAGCAAGAGAAAAAAGAACCATCAAATACAAGGGAAGCACAATAAGATTAAGTGTTGATTTCACATCTGATACCATGGAAGCAAGAATACAGTGGTAGGATATAGTTAAAGTACTAAAAGAAAACCTTCCAGGCATTAGTTCTCTATCCAGAAAAGCTGGCATTCAAAAATGATGGAGAGTTCAAAATATTCACAGATAAACAGTAATTAACAAAGTATGCCAATAAGAAATCTGCACTTCAAGAAATTCTAAGGGAAGTTCTACAGGTTGAAAGGAAAAAACAGGTGAGAGAGAGAGTTGGAGGAGAATGTATGAACAACTAAAAAGACAAAAAGAGAAATAAAAAAAAAATATGGCATACATAAACCCAAAGAAAATATCGCTGATGTAAGAAATTCATTGAGGTAATAACGTAGAATGTTAAAGGATTAAACTCACCAGTCAAGAGACACATATTGGCAGAATGGATAAGGTAATATGATCCTTCTACATGCTGTCTCCAGGAAATCAACCGTAGACACAGGGATTCAAGCAGGCTGAAAGTGAATGGCTGGAGAACAATTTTATGAGCAAACAATAACCAAAAATGGCAGGTATAGCTACACTAATAGCAGAAAAAATACACTTTAAATGCAAAACTATTGTAAGAGACAAAGATGGAGACTATATATTCATAAAAGGTGTAATCTTTCAAGAAGAAATAACAATCAGAAACATTTATTCACTAGAGTGGGGGACTTTAATACACCATTATCACCATTAGACAGGACATCTCAACAGAGAATCATTAAAGAAACAAAGACTCTGAATAATACAAAAGAGGACCTGGACCTAATAGACATATACAGCATGCTACAACCAAATACAATGGGATATACATTCTTCTCGAGTGTACATGGATCATAATCCAAGATAGATGACATGCTAGGCCACAGAACAACTCTCAATGAAATCAGAAAGACTGAGATTATACAAAGTAATTTCTCTGACCACAATGGAATGAAAATGGAAATCATTAAGTGCCAAAGAAGCAGACTAGGCATAAAGATATGGAAGTTAAACAACACACTCTTAGACAAAGAGTGAGTAAAGGAGAAAAACTCAAATGAAACCAGTAACTACCTTGAAAAGAATGAAAATGACAACACAACACAATTATGTGCCAAACCAGAATGATAATCTAGAGGAAAATGACAAATTCCTAGAAACTCAGAAACAGCCTACACTGATGAAAAAAGAAATTGATGAATGCAACAGTCGAATTACAAGTAAAGAGATAGATTCAGTCATCAAAAACCTCACAACTAAGAAGAGCTCAGGATCAGAGGGCATCACAGCTGAATTCTACCAAACATCCAGAAAGAGTTAACACTAATTCTGCTTAAGCTTTTCCAAAAAATAGAAGATGGAACATTGCCTAACTCATTCTATGACAATAGACATCATTCTATGATGCCAGCTTTACCATATATCAAAGCCAAACAAAGATACCACAAAAAAGGAAAATTACAGATGAATTTCTCTAATGAGCCTAGATGCTATAATCCTCAAAAAAATACTTACTAATCGCATTCAACAATATATCAAAAGAATTATACACCAGAACCAAGTGGGTTTCATCCTTGGTATGCAAGGATGTTTCAGCATAAGAAAATCAATGTAATACACCACATAAACAGACTGAAAAGAAAAAGACCACATGATCATCTCTATAGATGCAGAAAAAGCATTCAGCAAAATCGAACACCCTTTCCTGATAAAAACACTGCAAAGGATAGTAATAGAAGGAAACTTTCTGAACACGATAAAGGGTATATATGAAAAACCAAAAGCTAACATCATATTCAATGGTGAAATCCTAAAAGCCTTCCCTCTGAGGTCAGGAACAAGACAAGATTCCCACAATCACCACTCCTGTTTAATATTGTCTTAGTAGTACTTGCTTGAGCACTGAGGCAAGAAAAGTATAAAAGGCTTCCAAATTGGAAAAGAAGTAAAAATTTCATTATTTGCAGATGACATGATCCTATATATAGAAAGCCCTGAGAGATCTACAAAAAAACTTCTAGAACTTTTAAAGGAGTTCAGTAATGTCACAGGCTTTAAGATCAATGTTCAAAAATCAGTAGCATATCTGTACACCAATAATGAGCAATCTGAGGAGGAAATCAAGAAAAAAAATATCATTTACAATGGTAATGAAAAGAATCAAATACATAGGAATAAATTTAACTAAAGATGTAAAGGACTTTTATATAGAAAACTACCTAACACAGTTAAAGGAAATAAAAGACTTAAATAAGTGGAAGATTATTCCCTGTTCAAGAATAGGAAGACTAAACATCATCAAGTTGTCTACCCTACCCAAACTAATCTACAGATTTAATGCAATCCCAATAAAAATCAACACTGTATTATTTAAAGAATTGGAAAAACTAACTACAACATTTATTTGGAAGGTTAAGTGGCCCGGAATCACCAAAGACATATTGAAAAAGACAAACAAAGTTGGAGGTATCACACTACCTGACTTAAACCTTACTACAAATCTACAGTGGTCAAAACTGCATGGTATTGGCACAAGGATAGACATACTGACTGATGGAACCAAATTAAGAGTTCTGATATAAATCCTTGCATTCACAGACATCTGATATTAAACAAGGACACCAAGCCCATTCAGTTGGGAGTGAATGGCCTCTTCAACCAGTGGTGCTTGGAGAACTGGATATCCATATTGAAAAGAATGAGAGAGGAAAACCATCTCACACCTTATACAAAAATCAACTCAAGATGGATCAACGATCTAAATATAAGAGCCAAGGCCATAAAGGCCTTGGAAGATAATGTAGGAAAACCTCTACAGGAACTTGTAATAGGAAATGGTTTCATGAACTTCACACTAAAAGCATGAGCAGCAAAAGAAAAAAATCGATAAATGGGATCTCCTCAATATTAAAATCTTCTGCACCTCAAAGGATGTTGTCAAGAATATAAAATGGCAGCCTACCCAATGGGATAAAATATTTGGCAACCATATATCTGAAAGGAGTCTAATATCCTGCATATATAAAGAAATCCTACACCTCAAAACTAAAAATACAAACAAACCATTTTAAAATTGGCAAGTTACCTGAAAACACACTTCTCGAAGAAAGAAATATAAATGACTAAAAAGCAAATGAAAAGATCCTCAACATCACAAGCTATTCAGGGAATGCAAATCAAAACTACAATGAGATGCCATCTTACACCAATAAGAATAGTGTCTATTTAAAAAACAGCAGAATTATTGGAGAGGATGTGGAGAAATGGGAACACTCATCCACTGCTGTTGGGATTGTGGAATGGTCCAGCGACTGTAGAGGACAGTTTGGCAATTCCTCAAAAAACTAACAATAGATTTTCCATATAATCTAGTTATTCCACAGCTGTGTATATACCCAGAAGAACTGAAAGCAAAGACACAAACAGACAGATGCACACCAATGTTCATAACAACATTGTTCACTATTGCCAAAAGTTGGAACCAACCCAGGTGCCCATCGACAGATGAATGGATAAACAAAATGTGGTACATACATACAATGGAATATTACTCAGATGTAAGAAGGAATAAAGTGCTAACACATGGGGTAACATGGATGAATCTTGAAGACCTTATGTTGAGTGAAGCAAGCCAGGCATTGATGGATGGACAGTACATGACCTCACTGATATGAGTTAAGGAAATCGAGCAGTCTCTGAGAAGTATTGCCTGAAAGATAGGTTTAAAAGAAAGAGAAAGAGAAGAGAAAGTTGGGTGCCTTTACCCATATGGATGTGATCTATGGTAAAGTGATAGAGTGTAGTTCTGTATTGAAGGGATATGACAGGTGCTTAGTGATATTATTGGGTTTGTTGGTGCAGGGTTGACAGGTGAGTAGATTGGGAAGGGTGCGTTAGAATACCCTGGATAATGGGGGGAGAGATGGGAGAGGGACCAGGTGAACACTTGGGATTTGTGAGTATGAGTTTGAAGGTACAGAGTTGGGAATGCTCTTATTGAAATATGACAAGGAAATGTGACTGGTTTAGGGTGTTGGTTGGGGGGCATTTGCCACAGGGCATATCTGGAGCAGGCATCTAGGGAATGTGTGAGTGTTCATCCTGTCATAATGTGTTGTATCAGTTGGTGGAGACCCACATAATAAGCGGAACAATGATGGACTCCCATCTTTGATAGGACCAATTTGCTCAGAAATAGGGAGGTGGGCATCTCTTAAGATCAAGTGCAGTTCCTAATAGGGGAGGACAAACCAGTGTCAAGGCCTTTTGTTGTATGTAACTGTGAATCTTGTCATCCAACGAGTCAAGCCAGGGGTCACCATGGGCCCTGGGGGATGGGGAGGGAGGAACAGCATAGATCAAACAGGGGGTATTTAGTTGTCAATGGTAATGTTTTTCATTATGTTACAGTGATGGACACAGGACATGGTAAATATCATCAGAATTTATAAAAGGGTACAGTCAAAAATGTAAACCATACTGTAAACCATTGACAATGTTTAGTATCTATGTTTCACTATCTGTACATCAGTTATAACAATGCTACCATTCACATATAAAAAGTTTTTAATATGGGGTGAGGAAAAGAGGGAGGAGATTGGATATATGAGAGTAACTTCTATTCTGTCTGACTTTTCTGTGACTTAAAACTTATTTGAAAACAAAATGGAAAATGGTGAGACACTGGGGATTGAGAGGGAGAAAGGGACACAGCACAGACTGGACACCAAATATTACAGTGATAAAAAGCAAAATGTCAAAAAAAATTTTCATTTTTTGAATATCCCAATATTTAAATTAATTTTATTATTAGTTTTTTTTTAGTTGTCATGTATTTTATCCCTTACATTTAAACTTATCATTATTTGATTTTCCTATTAATTGTATTTGGCTATTGTATTGGCTTCATCTTTAAAGAGCTTTGTATCACAGAAGGGTTACAACTGGGATGGGAGAGGATCATTGGTGGAGGGAGTCTATGATGGGGGTGTATGGGAAGAAGTTCACCTAAACATACATAAAAGTTATATAAAATTGTTCAAATGTTCACACGGCATGGTCACAATGGGTGGAGAATCACTCAATGAATGAGAGAATACTGAATTCCCATCCTGAAGACCTGTGCCACATTCTCCAACATTCCCCCAAGTGCATTGGCTGTGTCTGGCAAAGGAGGATGATCCACTGATGGATCCTTGTTATTGATGACTAGCCTTACAAGTCCTTACTCTTGAAATTGAATCTTAGCTTATTGTTATATGGTGTCTAAGTGTTGCCTCCTGAAAACCTCCTTTTTGCTCAAATGTGGCCTCTTTCTAAGTGAAACTCTGCATATAAAAGCATTACCTTCCTCCCAGCATGGGACATGACTCCCATGGATGAGCCTCCGTGGCAATGAGGGATTACTTCCAAGTGCCAACTGGCAATATGACTGGAAGAAGACTTTGAATAAAAGGGGGAAAAGGTAAAGACAAATGAGTTCATATGTCTAAGAGACATCAAAATGAGTCGGTAGGTCATCTCAGAGGTAATGCTTATGCACATCTCAGAAGGACCTCATAGACTTCCAAAGTGGATACCATCCCAAATAGAGGGCCTCCTGAGGGTCCTGGACACCCACATTGTATGTCAGGGTGGCTAGCTCTGGAATTTGGTGCCTTATCAGTGGGCCATACTTTGGAGTTTGTGCTACAGAGAGTGACAAAGTTGGACTTAAATATGTTTTCCCTGCACATGGTTCATCTGTCCCTTCTCTTCAAATCTATATGTGGTGCTGCAATTTGTAGGTTTACATCCAGAGACTGGAGTCTTTGGGCTGTCCATGTGCCAGCTGGGCCCAGAATCTCAGTGGAGCTGCAACTCCTACTCTACAGCTTAATGGACTCATCCAGGACACCTGGTGGGGAGATGGTGATGCACAACGGCCATCCCAGGGAATGGAGAGTGTCTGCAGCTGCAGACAGGATAATCACATCCATCTTATCCATGAGATATAAGCCTCCTTTCACTTGGAGGTGGAGTGGACATCACCATCGCAGACTACTCAGGATTGGGGGAAGAGCTATGGACTAGAGTAGACTTAATGGTATTGTTTTAGACATATTGTGATTCAAGCAATGGAAGAAATTACAACATTGAGGTGGAGACAGTGGCGACTGGACACTTTGGGGGCAGGGAGAGGGAAAAGCAGTTGTAATACATGGGCTTTTTGGGACTTGGGAATTATCCTGAGTAACATTGCAAAGACAGATATAGGCTATTTTACATCAGCATATAACATGTAGTACTGTGTGGGAGAGAGTGTGGTCTACAATGTGAACTATGGTCCATGATTAATGGCAAAGCCCCAGGATATGTATATCCATTGCAGTTGATGTGCCACACTAATGAAGGATGTTTATGTGGGAGGTTTGGGAGGTGTGCAAGGAGGGGCATATGGGAATCCCTATAATTTTTGTGTAACACTTATGTAATATTAGTATATAAAAAAATACAAATAAAAATAAACAAGGAAATAAAAACCTGCATATCAAAGATGAGGTGATGCCATGATGGTTTCCAAGTTTGTCAAAATGTATGGGATTTCAGGAGCCAAAGGCAGCAGTTTTGCATTCAAATGCCAATATTCTACAATTAGTTACCACGCTGTACTTGCCTTTTCCATTGGCCACAACAGGCTACAAAGATGGAGATGGTGGAACAGAGGAGAGCTGCAGAAAGTAGGTCTTTTATGAGTTCATTTTATCCACCAGGAAAGCAGTATTGCCACTGTTGGACAATGCAAAGAGAATGTGAGGTGCTAAGTCCAACTCTCCCCAACCATGAAAACACAAATTTTTGGGGATTGCAGAGTTTATAGTTGTTGTCATGCTTGGGATGTGCAGTGGTGCATGATATCAGTTACTACAATGTATTCCATGTCAGAAAGCTTGACAAGAGGTGGCCAAAGGCCAAAGGAACCAACAAAGAGGGTAGCAGTAGCCTCCCATTAGTGCACACTTGTAGAATGCCCAAGGCCTCCCCTCTGCATCACCTCGAATGATATTGACTTGGGTGCCTGTACCCAACAATGCCATAGAGTTTTGCTCAATAACCCCAAATTGTATATGCCCTGGGGCATATGGTCTTGGAGGATGGTCAGTATTCTTTGCCACAATCATCAGCTATTTTCAACTTGGTCATGTCTTGGTTAAGAGACTCCTACCAGGAGCCAGATGTTTCACTCACAGTTGAAGGTGGAGGCAGGAGCTCTCCAACTTGCTCTTCCTCCTCTACTGCCCATATTTGGCAACTGAGGGGAGGGAATCTGGAAGAGGAAGATTGTCCCTTTTGAGCCTGTGGCCCTCCTTCTAGTTTATATTATTCCCAATGTTCTCAACCAGAGATCCTCTCTATGTATCCTGGGTAGTGGAAGCTCCAATCTCATTGATCTCAGTGGGTAAACATCAAACCAATTCCCTAGAATTCATGGGGAGGTTCTCAAAGTCCCATTTATTGCCACCCTTCCATCACAGGATGGAAACTGCATGCCCTAGTTCCCCCATCTGTGGATCATTACCTCCACCCAGTCTGATAGGGTAGGGGTTAACCTTCAGTTTAGCCCACAAGGACATCAGTTCTGTTTTGTCCAAAATGCTCCTGTCCAAAGGGAAGGCAAGAGTGATGAAAGAATGGCCAAAATCAACCCACTCCAATTGCATTTTTCCCCACCCACTCTGCTTACAGGATCAAAATCTCTGGAGCAAATTGCTCTATGGTGCATCATAGAAACACAAGCTCAGACCCAAAAACAACTTTTAGTAAATGAACACTTTATTCCTTGCAGAGAACAAAGTGTCCAAAAGAGCACGAAAAAAACTCCATCATGGCCAGTCTTCCAGGGAGGCCAACTGCTTGAGATAGTGTTGGAAATTTGCAGCTCCAAATGTTTCTCATTGGAGAGGAGATACTTGTGCTGTTTAATGTTCCATATTAATACACTAGAGCTTATGGGGAACTGCCAATGAGAGTTCTTAACCTGAGAAGTAGCTGGGGCTGCATGTTTCCAGTTTCTGGATTTAAGGGATGTCCAGGCCTTTCCATTAGACCTAAGATATGCACCAGGCCATAGAATGGAAACATACTGAGGCATATGCAAACAATAGAAGTGGGAGTAGACACTGGCTGGGAGATTGCCTCTATGTGTGTCTTTGACTTCCTCAACATATCAAATTCTCCAGTGTGCCCCTGTAGACACCAGTTATTGTATATTGGGCTACTTTATCATGTCCTGAAATAGCGCTGTTGCCCATTGTAACATTGAATTCAGGTGGGCTCAAAAGAAACAATCCTCAGAAACAAATCACACCATTTTGTAACGGTAGTCATATGGAAATTCTTCCTGGGATAGCCTGGTGACATTTAGGCTTTCAATAAAATGGAAACATTTCTTCCCAAAAGTTGAGGCACTCTGTATGGGGAGTCTTTGGGCTTCAAAAGATGTATTGAATGGCCAGTCACCTCTCTCCTTCTTTTATTTTCTTTTTTTAAAAAACTTTCTTTTGTATATTTAATAAATGAAAATATAAACAATTTCTGGGTTCTCAATTCTATTCCACTGAATGATGTGTCTATCTTTATGCCAGTACCATGCTGTTTTGACCACTTTAGCTTTGTAATATGTTTCAAGGTCAGGCAGTGAAATTCCTCCCATGAAGCTCTTCTTTTTTGTAATGCTTTGGGCTATTCAGGTGCACTTTCCCTTCCAAACAAATTTGGTAATTGTCTTTTCTAATTCTGTAAGTAACCTTTTGGGGTTTTGACTGATATTGCATTGAATCTATAAATCAGTTTGCATAAGATTGACATCTTCATGATATTTGTTCTTCCAATCCATGAACATGGAATGTCTTTCCATTTCTTTAGTTATTTTTAAATTTATTTTAGAATTGTTTTGTAGTTTTCTGCATATAGGTCCTGTACTTCTTTGGTTAAATTAACTCCTAGGTATTTGAGTCTTTTTGTTGCTATTGAAAATGGAATTTTTCCCCTGATTTCCTCCTCAGATTGTTCAGTACTAGTGTACAAAAGCATTAATGATTTTTGCATTTTGATCTTGTGTCCTGCCACTTTGCTGAACTCAGTTATTAGCTCAAGGAGTTTTGTCATGGACACATTAGGATTGTCAAAGGACATGATCATGTCATCCACAGTGAGAGTTTTACTTCCTGTTTTCCTATTTGGATGCTTTTTTTTTCTGTCTAATTGCTCTATCTATAACTTCTAGTACAATATTGAATAACAAAGTGAGAGTGGGCAATCTTGTCTTGTTCCCAATCTTAGAGGGAAAACTTCCAACTTTTCTCCATTGAATATGATGTTGGCTGTGGGTTTTTCATATATGCCTTCTATCATATTGAGGAATTGTCTTTCTATTCCTACCTTTTGAAGTGCTTTTATCAAAAAATGATGCTGGATTCTATCAAATCCTTTTCTGCATCCATTGAGATCATCATATGTTTTTTTCTTTCAATTTGTTAACGTGGTGTATTGGTGTATTACATTGATTGCTTTTCTTATGTTGAAACAGCCTTGCAGACAAGAAATAAATCCCAGTCGGTCGTGAAGTATAAATCTTTTGATATGCTGTTAGATTTGATTTACAATATTTTGCTGAGAATTTTTCAATCTATGTTCATTAAAGAGATTTGTCTGTAATTTTCTTTTCTTGTAATGTCTTTATCTGGCTTTGGTATTAGTGTGATGGCTTCATAAAATGTGCTGGGTAATTTTCCCTCCTCTTCAATTTTTTGGAAGATTTTAAACAGGATTGCTGTTAATTGTTTTCAAAATGCTTGGTAGAAATCAGCTGTGAACCCATCTGGTCCTGGATTTCTCTTTGCTGGGAGATTTTTGATGACAGATTCCATCTCTTTAAATGTGGTTGGTATGTTAAGTTCTTGTATTTCTTTTAGTGTCAATGTAGGTTGGTTGTGCATTTCTAGGAATTTGTCCATTTCAACTAGACTGTCTGGTTCGTTGGCATACAATTTCTCATAATATCTTTTTATGATTCTTTGTATTTCTGTGGGGTCATTTGTGACTTCCTACCTTTTATTTCTGATTGCATTTATTTGAATCTTGTCTCTTTTTTCTTTGTTAAACTAGCTAGGGTTTTGTCAATTTCATTGATCTTCTCAAAGAACAAGCTTTTGGGTTTGTTAATTTTCTCTATTATTTCTTTCTGTTCTCAATTTCAATTTTTCTGCTCTAATCTTTATTATTTCTTTCCTTCTGCTTGCTTTGGGATTAGTTTGCTGTTCTTTTTCTTGTTTCTCTTGTTGTTCAGTTAAATCTTTGAATTTAGGTCTTTCTTCTTTTTTATTTTTTAATTTTTTAAATTTTTTATTGTTCATAAAAATCAAGATTTTTCACAGTACATACCAATATTCTTCTTTTTTAATATAAGCATTTAGGACTATAAATTTCCCTCTTAAGACTGCCTTCATTGTGTCCCATAAGTGTTTTTAAATATATTTGAAATTTATATTTAAAAGATACTTAGATTACATAAAATGTTACACACAAAAATATAAGGGGGAAGCAGTTGTGGCTTAAGTGATTGGGCTCCCATCTACCATATAGGAGGTCCAGGGTTTGATTCCTGGAGCCTCCTGGTGAAAAGCAAGCTGGCCCTTATGGTGAGCTGGCCCGAGTTCTGGGGTGGTGATTCTGGCAAAGTGCTGGCCCACATAAGAGAGCTGGCCTGCAGAGGAGTGCTCACCTGTGCAGGAGTGCTGGCTTGCATGGAGGGCTGACCCATGTGGAGAGCTGGCACAGCAAGATGATGCAACAAAAAGAGACAAAGAAGAGAGACCATAAGTGACACAGCAGACGACAGAGCTGATGTTGTTCAAGAGATTGTGCAGCTTCTCTCCCACCCTGGAAGGTCCCAGGAGATGTTCTCAGTGCTGCCTAAAGTGAAGACAAACAGATACAGAAGAACAGACAGATGGCAGACAGCAAGCACAAAAACAACAAGGGAGGAATAAATAAATAAATAAATAAATAAGTAAATCATATATATGGGATTCCTATATGTCCCTTCCCCACACCTACCACTTTTCCCTACATTAAGAACTTCTTTCATTAATGTGGTACATTCACTACAATTGATGAACACATTTTGGAGCATTGCCACTAAGCATGGATAATTGTTTACATTGTATTTTACACTCTTGCCCACTCAATTCTGTAGGTTATGGCAAGATACACAATGGGCTTTATCTGACATGGCAATGTCATTCAGGTCAATTCCAAGTCCTGAAAATGCCCCCATATTGCAGTTCTTTTTCCCTCTCCCTGACTACTGGGACCTCCAGTGGCCATTGTCTCCACATCAATGATATAATTTCTTCCATTGCTAGAATCACAATAGGTCTATAGTAGAATAACAGTAAGTCTTGTCTAGTCCATATTTTTTTGCTCAATTCTGAGGATTCTGGGGTGGTGATGCCCACACTGACTTTAATTGAGATGGGGCTTTGATCACATATGGCTGATAGATGGGGCTCTTCTTTCCTTGGAGTGGTGGATGTCCATCCTCACCTCCTTGTTAGTTGTCTGGGATGAGTCCAATGAACTGGAGAGTAGGTGGTGCAACTCTGCTGAGGCTCAGGGCCCAGCTGGTACATGGACCACCCTGAGATTAAAGTCTCTTTGATATACAACTACCAACTCCAGTATCAACTATAGGTTCAAATAAAAGGGACAGAAAAGGCATGTGTAGAGAAGTCACATCTGAGTCCAACTCTGTCACACTCCAGAGCACAAACTCCTAAGTGGGTCCCACTGGCAAGGCACAAAATTCTGGAGCTATCTGCCAGGACCATATGACCTTGGTGTTTCCAGAGACCTAAGGAGCCCCACTATTTGGGGTAGTATCTATCTTGGCCATCTATGAGATCCTCCTGAGACATGCATATGTCTTACATCTCTGATGAACTCTATGAAGTCTCTTAGCCATATACACTCATTTGTCTTTACATTTACCCCGTTTTAGTCAAGGTCTTTTTCCAGTTGTATCACCAGCCAGTGCTTGGTAGTAATTCCTCAGTGACAGGGAGGCTCATCCCTGGGAGTCATGATCCTTGCTGGGGGAAAGGAAATGCATTTACATGCTAAGTTTTTCTTAGAGAAAGGTCACAATTGAGCACCAGGAAGCTCTCAGGAAGCAACTCATACACTCTACAACACTAGGCAAAGTTGCAAATTTGAGAGCAAAAGGCTCAAAAGTATGGTCATCAGTATCAAGGTCCCATCAATTTACCATCTTTCTTCATTAGTCATTGCACTTGAACTTGGGGGATTGATGCTGTTCCATTAAATAATGTGGCAGAGATCCCCAGTGTGGGAATTCAATAATCTTTTGGTTGTTGTGTGATTCTCTATCCACTGTGGCAATGCCTTATGAGCATTTGAACATATTTACATACCTTATATGTATGTCCAGTTTAACTTCCTCCCATGTACCCCCATCACTGACAACCCACCCCATTGATCCTCCCCTGCCATTGTTGTAACCCTTCTGTAATCCAAAACATTTTCAAAAATGAAGCCAAGAATATTGCCAAATTCAATTACTAAGAAAATGAAATATTAATGGTAGGTTTAAACATAAGAAATAAAATACATAATAATTTAAAGAAACTAAAAAAGTAAAAAAAATAAAAAGGGATATATAAAAACTGAAAAATATTTTAAAAATAAAATAAAATATTTTTTTTGATGTTTTCCCTTTCATCACTCTAATATCAGTTGTCCTGTATGTATAGTGGCATTTCCTTCCATTTCTTCCCCAGTGTCTTATTTTTTTTAATATTGTCTTCAAAGAAGTTTTAGGTCACATAAAGTTACCTGCAGAATATAGGGGATGCCCATATACCCAGCATCCTCCCACTTTTCCTCATTTGATATTATTAATATTTTATATGTGGATGGTACATTTGGGATAACTGATGTATAAATATTGATACATAGCTATCAACCATGGTCAATAGTTTCCATTGTGGTTTGCATTTCCGATCATACTTTTATAATTTTTAAATGAAATTTAACAAAGCCTGTATCCATCAATGGTAAGATCATGCAGAACACTTCCATTGTCCCCTAAATACCCCTCTTCAATCTGTTCTATTCCTCCCTTCCCCTCCTTCAGGGCCCATGGCAGCCAACAGGCTACACTCCTTGAAGGACAAAATTCATAGCTATTTGCAACAATGCTGAGGGTTGGATACATTAGTCTGTTCTCCACTATTAGGAACTCCCCATTCTCTCAAGAGACACTCTCCCCTCTGAGAACATACCAGGCCTCCCCAGCATGGTAGTTCAACACCCTCCTACTCATTAGGTGGGTCTTCCATCACTGATACAGCACACTATGACAAAATGATCACATGCACATTCTCTAGATGACTGTCTCAGAGGTGATCTGCTGCAAATGCCTCCTGATTCAACACCCTAAACTAGTTACCATTCCTTGTCATATTGCCATAAGTTTTCCCAACATTATAGTTTCACCCATATACCTACCAATACCCAGTGTTCACCAATGCCTTTCCCCAAACAACCTCCCAGTTCCTTGGACAATCCAACTCATCCTCCCCACCCTACACACCTGTCAATCTTGCAATGCCCAACCCAATAGTATCCCTACACCCCTGTCATATCTCTTCACTTCACTACTACTCAATTCTACCTTAACATAGATTTTGCCCATATGGGCATTGGCACAGAACCTTCTTTTCCTTTCCTTTTTACTATAAACCTATCTTCCAAGACTCTGGTTCTCTGAGTTGGCTCAATTTCCTTAATTCATATCAAAGAGGTTATGTAATATTTATCCTGCAATGCCTTCCTTGCTTCACTCAATATAAGGTCCTCAAGATTCATCCATGTTATCCCATGTGTTAGTAGTCTATTCCATCTGAGAGATGAGTAATATTCCATTGTATGTATATACCATTTCATGTTTCTTCATTCATTTGTTGGTGAGGATTTGTGTTTATTCCAACTTTTAGCAAAAGCGAATAATGCTGCTATGAACACTGTTGCACATATATCTGTTCATGTATTTCTTTCAGTTCTCCTGGGTATATACAAAGCAGTGGAATTGTTGGTCATATGACAGATCTATTGTTAGTTATTTGAGGAACTGCCAAACTGCCCTTCACAATGGCTGGACCATTTTACATTGCGACAAGCAATGGATAAGATTCTGATTCCTCCACATCCTCTCCAACACTTTTAGTCCTCTGACTTTTAATGGCTGACAGTCTAATGTGTGTAAGATGGTACCTAATTGTAGTTTAGATTTGCATTTGCATAATAACTAGTGATGTTGAGCATCTTTCATGTGCTTTTTAGGCATTTGTATTTCTTCTTTGAAGAAGTGTCTGTTCAAATCACTTGCCCATTTTAAAAATGACTCATTTGTCCTTTTGTCTTTGAGAAATAGGATTTCTTTATATATACTGGATATTATTTTCCTATCAGATAAACGGTTACCAAATATTTTCTCCCATTATATATGCAGTCTTTTAACTTTCTTGACAAAGTCTTTTGGGGTGCAAATGATTTGAAGAGGTGCCATTTATCTATTTTTTCTTTCACTGCTTGTGCTTTTTGTGTGATGTTCATGAAGACATTCCCTATTACAAAGTCCTGTAGATGCT
>JAQZBX010016555.1:22045-36477 GCA_029593785.1 Cabassous unicinctus | reverse complement strand
AAAAAAAAAAAAAAAACCAAGTGTGCAACCTGTACTGGAACCAGACAACCCCCAACCTGGAACCAGAGAATATCTTCAGCTTCAAGCCAAAAGGATTCATTCCTTAAATCCTGATCAGTGCCCCCTGTCAGCAGGAAGTAGTTAGAGTGGTCGTTGCCCCCAATCCCTCAAGACTCAGGAATGTCCCAATTAAAAGGGGGGACTGAAACCACCACTTTCTCGCCCCTTGAAACCACACTCACTAACCCATTTTTCAGAGTAGCCCCTTCCTTACTGGTTTATAGAAGTTTCCAGAAACTTCCATTTAAATGCCCCACCTCTTGGTGTTTATTTACAGGAGGCTTGCCCCCTCACGAGAAAAGTTCTGTTTGTGAAGCCTAATCAAAATAGTTCTAGTCACAGAGCATGCTAGGCCTGCATTTTAGGACCAAGCATAATTGCAACAGAGCATGCTCTGTTTAACCCTGCCTTTCCCAAGACAGATTGGCCTGCGGCATCTCACCCCATGTTTAGCCACTCCCTTAAGTCTGCCTTCCCCAGACAGTAACAAACCCCAGCACCCACTTTGTTCAGGGAGACTGTCCTGAGGGAAGCTTCCAGGCTCCTTGCTGGCCGACCATGCAATAATCCCTTTCCTTGCAATCCTGGTGACTCAGTATTGGCTTCTGTGTGCATCGGGCAAACCGACCCTCTTGGCAGTATAGAAGGAAGTTCCAAGTGTGGGAGGCCCTGAGGTGCAGGGCATGGGGCAGACACCATGCTTGTTGAGGCCCAAGGGCTGCGCTGGCACCAAGGATGGCCAGTCACATCTGTTATCAACTGGAACCCTTACGGAGGAATCGGAGACACAGAACAGTCACGTAAAATATCCAAAATGCAGATTCTACGCAGTGGAGGCTGATATGAACCAAGCAGTCTGACTGTAAGACCTGTGAAACTCTCTAAAAAGGTTATAGACTTTACAGTTAGGCAGACCTGGGTTTGAATCACCACCCTGACAATTACCAGTATGTGAGCTTGGGGTAAAATAGGGATAAAAGTACCTTCTTCATAGAATTTTTTTACATGTGCTGACAAATACTTCTGTACAGGGTCAGATCGTATATTCTTTACTGTAGACCATAAAATCTCTGTTGCAACTACTCAACTCTGTAGCATGAAAGCAGTCGTAGACAGATGAAATAACTTTATTTACAAAACTTTATTTACAGAAACAGACAGTGGGTTGGATGTGGCCCATGAGCCTTAGTTTACTTAGCCCTTGTTTTGAGAATTAATTCAGATAATGCCAAAAAAGTTTTTATAATAGTTACCAGCACATAGTAAACATTCAATAAATTTTAGCTGTTATTATTATACCAACAAAATGACTACTTTTTAAACTCGTTGGTTGAAAGTTCTAATGTGCCTACCATTGCTTTAAGTCTCATCATTTTACAGTTACGTTGCACATACTTGAGGGAAAATAATGCATGAATAAATGTTTCTTTACTTGAATTCTCCCTCACTGCTCTTATTTTTTTTAAAACTTCTTTTGAGAGTTATTTTTCATCTGAAAACTGTCATTTTCTTTGAAATGTATAAATCAAAAGGAGCTGGTGAGAGCAGCTTTATAATGTATTTAAATTTTTTCTATTAGTACATATTCTTATTTTAGAAATATAAAATAGTAAGAACTGTAGATGCTACAAATCAAATTTTCCTTGACACCAACATCTCAATTAATAAACATGTAATGTATAAGTAATCAGCTTTATCACTTAATTGCTATCCTTGTAGTCATTTATAGTCTTGTTTATTTGGGCCCACACAGCTCCTTCATGCCCTTCTTTTGTGAACAGCGTTGCTTGTCTTCTGGGAGATGACCCCTTCCTCCATTCTATTCATGTGGTCTGGAAGAGCTGCCGTCTTTGCACAGACCTCAGTGCCCTTAGGATCCACCAGACTTGGTGGGAGCACTGGATCCAAACCGTGAACTATGAGGGTCACTTGCTTCTGCCGACCTTGTTTCCAGTTGTTGGGAGGACATTTGTCAGACAGGATGGAGCCGAAAAATAGAGGACAGCTGAGGCCAGGGAAGGAGGGACGGAAGCTTATGCTGATTGAGTCCTAGTCCCAATTATCCTAAGGTCCAGATGCACTTCTGTCCTTCCAGTAGTTTATTATGAGAGACAACAAATTCTGTCTTTGCCTAAGTAAGCTTCAGTTGAGCTTGGACAATGACATCACCCTCGGGTGATGTGAATAACCTGCATTTGTCTTATCCCAAGAAAAACTTCCCCATTTTCTGCTCACTAGATGCATGACAACTTCCAGAGAGTGTAGCTCATTTGGTACAGAACTTGCCTTGATGTTTTACAATTCTTTCATCCAGAAGGCCAGACGGAACCAAAAGGGTTAAGAGGAGAATGACTTTAAATGACGGGGAATGGTTTTTGCATTTTAAAAAAATAAGTAATACAATTGGAGACAGGGAACCCAACTGGGGAGAGGAGAAAATTGCAAGCTGATATCACTGGGTTAAGAGAAATCATGGATTATATTATAGCAAGTGGCCTGTACTCAGAGTTTCATAGCCAGCTCATGATATTAGGACAACCTAATGAAAAAGGAATAGCAATTCCTACTGTATTTTTTTTAGAGTTCTGCTTTAGTTTCCAGGGGTTCCGCATGTGGGCATTTGGTGAGTAGATAGCAAAAATGGCCACACATTTGGCACAATGGGCTCCTTTTTTCCTGTATCCCCCTGAGCAAATTGTGGATTTTCAGAGATTAACATATGAAGTGTCCTAAAGGGTGAGAGGAGCCAACAGTCCAAATGTATCTCCATCTGTTGTTCAGGCAACAGGGTGTGAAGAAACAAGCAGGGCCTCTGGGAGCCAGAAGTTCAAGCTCTGCCTCAACTATTTATTTAAGTAGATTATTTAAGGTTTTTAAGCCTCAGTTTCCTCTTCTGTAATATTGACATGGTACAAGTATCTATTTAACATGAATGAACAGGATAATGTAGGTGAAAGTACAGATATAAATTTTTTTTTTTTTTAGGAGGTACCAGGGATTGAAACCAAGACCTCGCACATGGGAAGCAGGCGCTCAACCACAGAGCTACATCTGCTCCACAATGAGACTTTTTTCATTGTTTGTTTGGTTGGTTGTTTTTAGGAGGTACCAGGGAACGAACCTGGGACCTCCTACATGGGAAACAGGTGCTCAACCACTTGAGCTACAGCCGCTCCCCTAAAATATTCTTAACCATTTAGCTTAAAAAGAAACTTCTATAGTGAATAACCACCTTCATTTTCAAACCCTCCAAGGGTACCAGAGAGTCACACATTAGTTTGTGTCTTCTGTGATTAGCTTCCCTGAGGAAATGGACATTCTGAAGAGGCTAGGCGAGGGGTTGTTTTGGAAGGCGGAGTACAGTAAGAGGAAGGAAGACTGATGGAATTCCAAAGGAAGATGAAATCAGATATTTAGGGAGATGCTTGTAAGTCCTTTATATCTGTTAGTGGTGAGGACAACAGGGTTGTGGAAGAAAGGGTGCCTGGAGAATATAGGAGAAGAATCTGGAGGTCATTGAAGAGCAGCTTTATGATTTTCTAAGAATCAACCAGGGAGACGGGGTTCCTGTACCCCGAAGCACCCACTAGGCTCCCTCTTTCCCCCTGTGACACCCTCTACTAACCAGGCATCTAAGGCAGGGGAAGGTGGCCAGAGATTAGCAGGGGTTCTTAACCTTTTTTGGTCCACGGACCCCTTTACCAGTCAGGTGAAAACCATGGACCCCTTACTAGTTCACACTATATTGTGTATTATTTAATAAATATATCACACCTGCACCAACACATCCCCACAAGAATGTGGTTTTTTTTTTCCTAGTGTTTATTATATTTATCACCCCCCCCCCAACCCTCGTTGTTTGTACTCGCTGTCTGGTCTCCGTGTCTTCATTATGTGCTCATCTTCTCTTTAGGAGGCACCAGGAGCTGAACCTGGGACCTCCCATGTGGGAGAGAGGCACACAATCACTTGAGCCACCTCCACTCCCTGCTTTATTGTGTCTCTCATTGTGTTTCCTCTTTGTGTCCCCTTTGTTGTGTGATCTTGTTGCATCAGTTCACCACACTAGCCCATCGCGCCAGCCTGTCGCGCCAGCCCGTTGCACCAGCTCACTGTCTTACTTGTCTTCTCTAGGAGGCACCAGGAACTGAACCCAGTACCTCCCATGTGGTAGGCAGGAGCTCAATTACTTGAGCCACATCCTCTTCCCAATAAAGTTTTTTTTTAATTTAAATTCAAGCTCATTGACTCCTTGTTAAGAACCCCTGGACTAGAGGGTCCTGTTTTGCTGAAGGCCATCACCACGATAGCCAAACCTGTCCCAGGAAAGTAGCATGCCTTGGCTCAGAGCCAGCTGTAGTCGGCCAAGCTGTGAAGCAGATGCTGCTGACCTAGGGTTTTCCGAGAGGCACCGTGGTAGCCCTCTGCCAGGAAGTGCCATCGCAAGGCAAAGAAATAGAGACCAGACACCTAACTTCAGAAAAACTAACAAGTGTCTGATCCTCCCAGCAGCTTGCTTGCACAGCTGCAGTGGTTGCTTGTGGCAGCTCCTTCACCCACCTGCTTGCCAAACCTAACACTCAGGAGAACATTCTTTCATAAAGGGGCAGAGGGAACCAAACACCAGCAGGAATTATTTCCAAGAGTGATTTGAGAATGCTCTTCCTCTCAAGATTCCTTGATCCAACTACATTCATCTTACTAATACTCTTCTGTCAGAGACTCAATTTCAGACAACAAAACTCTATTTTCCAGAATCTTCCACATTGTAACTGCCTATTAATTACTTCCTCTTGTCAGCTGGCAGCACACACAGGGCCTAAATGTTTAGTCTGAAGTTTGTATAATCATTCTTCTGCTTCATCATGACTCCCCAGAATTACTTAGCTCTGAAGGCACCACCACAAAGGCTGAACTTTTCAGTTTCTTGTAATAATGTATTATCAGATCTGTATTCATAATGCCTGGCCCTGGGGTGGAATTGAACCTTTATGCAATACTCGTCTTTTGAACAAGTTCCCAATTTCTACAGCTACTTCTCAGGCTCCTGGGTGCAGCACCTGATGAATGGTTCCTGGGGGCAGTGGAGGACAGGGAAGAGGGAATTTCCACACGTCCTGAGGTGGGAGCACTTCAAACTCTATTTTCCATACTGGCCCTGCCCAAGTTACTACAGGAAAGAGAAGCAAGGAGACCCCACAGTGACCTTGCACACCCCCCTTCCATGGCCTAGACCTCCACTGGGCTTGCCTAATGGGAAAGGACTCCTGGCTTCAAGATAAAAGAAAGGAAGAGGAGGCCCAAAATGGCTCAGAGGGAAAGGGCTCTGAGCTGGCTGGCATGGAAAAACTTCTAGCCCCAACCGTCAAGGCCCTCTCCAGTCCTACGCACTGGCTATTTCTAGCTCTATCTGCAATTACTCATCATCCCGAAACTTCTTTTCAGCCAGATTGACTTACTCGTCTCACTGTCATCCACACGGATCTTTCATCACCTCTGTGATCCCACCCATGCCTTCTGCCCGCCTGGAATGCCACCACTCAATATTCATCTCGAATCTACCTCTGCAGAGAGATTTCCCTTCCTGCCAGCCCCAAACAACTCTTGCCTCCTGAGACAATTCTATACATTCCCTTTTAAAATCAGGCATGCTCTGTTCACTGACTCTATTATCTTAAAGTGGCATCCACATCTTTTATGGTTACTTAATTTAGCATTGTTTGCTGCATTTTCTTTACAAATATAAGTTTCTTGAAGGCAAGGATCTTTCCTTATTATCTTCACATCTCTCACAGCATTGATGACAATATCACACCCAGAGTTTATAGCTCCGTTGCCTTCCCAGCAAAAGCCAGGTAAAAAACCAGTGGCTCAGCCCTTTAGTAACAGTAAAGTTCATTTATTAATTGATACTATGGTTTTAGGGGTAGCATTCTAAACACTGTAGCCTACTTCCAGAATGTGTCTAGGAAACAGTTCTATTTGCTAGGCTGAAAGCCAACTTGTTCTCTACTCTCTGTGAAAAGGGGAATTAGTCACGGTTACTGAAAAGAGAACCTACTCAAAGTAAATATCAGTGCATGAGATTGCCTTTCACTCAAAATCTGAACACCCACATGAGACTGGATTGGAAAATATTTACTGTAACTTTTGGTAAAAATATTGGCTTCCTAAGCTATGTTGCTGCCAAAATACTCCTTTCCCGCATTCCCAGGGTTCTGGCCTATGGCTGGCAATGTGGCCTCTGCCTTACGTTAACCTCAAGCAAGGGGAAAGCTTTAGCTGTACTTATGTGTATGTAGTATGGAGGGATAAACATGAAGAGGTGAGGAGGAGGAGAGAGGGAGGGTGTGAGGGAGGGAGGGAGCAAGAGAGGGAGCGAGGGAGGTATAAGAAACTTGAAAAGGAATAAAAAAGATAACACGGCTAATGACAAAATGTCTACTAGTTGTGTTAAGCAAAACATCAACTTAACATGTGCAAAAATCTTATAAAGAGCCAGGGCACAGATGAGTAATCGACAAGCTGACAGGTTCACCGCTTACATAGGCTTCACTCTGTTTCCAAGTATGGGAACACCCACTGTCTCCACAACAGTTGGGGGCCACATGACAGCCTCATGCACTCATTCTTATGAAATCACAAGGAAGATCCTGGAAGAACTGGAATTCTCACCAAGGTCATGCCCACCCTCCTCCCCGTCAGAGGCCAGCCGCCCACTCTCCCCTTGTCTTCTAGCTCCCGAGCCCACTACACGATCTCTATCTTCGTGTTGAATAAACCTGGGTGCAGAACATGGCACTTTTTTGAGTTCTCCAAAGAAATCCACTAACATAAAGCCATTAGGAGTGGGGAGCGGATGTAGCTCAGTGGTTGAGCACTGGCTTCCCATGTACAAGGTCCTAGGTTTGATCCCTGGTACCTCCTAAAAAAACAAAAAGAAAAAAAACATTAGGAGTGGCATCACCTTGACCAAAGACATTATGGAAGAGTGAGAGAAAGTGAGGGAAGTTATATTGCATATCTCACAGCAACAATTTGTCCCAGTAAATACTTCTCTTCTCCCTGAAGGCCCTTTCCTGCCACTTGGCCACTGTGAGTTAGTCTCTCTGCTTCTTCCCCCAGGGGAGCCAAGCATCCTGCTGCATGCACTGCCACCACCAGGTCATCCAGGGCTGGGATTGGTAAGGAGTCCTATCCCACCCCAGCCCTTCCAGGATGATGGCTCTGCATTAATCTAAGTGACCCCTCTCTGTCAGATGAGATTTTAGGACATGAAAAGGTGTTTGTGGCCTTAATCTTTCTGCAAATCAGACTATCCAGATTCTTCTGTCCATCCCTCTATTTGAGAGCCTCAGTAAGTCTTAAAGCCAGCTGAGCCTCTGGAATAAGACATGAGACCATTGCCGGAGGGAGGTCACTGTTGGAGGCAGGGGTTTGTGTGACGGCCACGGGAATCCAGGGAGCTGTGGAGAACAGCCACGCCCTTCCCTCTCTGTCCAGTCCCTCTCTTTCCAACTCCAGCCTGGCCTGAATCCTTACACAAGTGATTGGATATGAAAAATGACGAGCACATAATTTATGGGGCCCAATGCAAAGGGAAAATGAGGGGTCCCTTGTTAAAAAATTAATTTAAAGACCATGAGAACAGAGCTTTAAACTAAGGAGGGAGGCGGTGCTTCTGAGCATGGGAACGTCCTAAGTGAGAGGCCCTGTGCAACTACCAAGCTGAACCTGAAGCTGGCCAGATCAGAAAAGCCACACGAATAGCAGCCATGTGTGGCCAATTACCAGGCAGACCAATAGCAAATGCATGTTTCATAATAATCTATTTGAAAATATGTAACCATGACTATCTCAGTTTGCCAAAGGGCTGCTGATGCAAAGTACCAGAAATGGGTTGGCTTTTATACTGGAGATTTTGTTTAGGGTAAAACTTACACTTCTTAGGCCATGAAATGTCCAAATCAAAGCACCATCAGAGATGCTTTCTCACCAAAGTCAGCTGCTGGTGAACCTGATGCCCTGTCATGTGGCGAAGATGGCGGCTGATCTCTCCTGAGGTCTCTGTCTTCCCCTCCAGAATCTACCATCTCCCTCAGCTCAGCTGTGGGTAACCAGGCATAGGGCTTGTCTCTTTCTGGGCTTTCTCTTTCAGTTTCGGCCACTCTGCTTTCTTCTCAAGTTCAGCTGTGAGCTGTCAGGCACATGACTCATCTGTTCAGCCTTGAGCTGTTCCGTGGGTCCACCCTCTTGAGGGCTTCCTGCTTCAGCTCTGGCTGCCAGTGATCCTCGAGTCCTTTCTCTCACACGACCAGGTCAAAATGGCAGCTTCCTTTCTCTTCGCCTCTCTCTGTTAATATAAAGCTCCAGTAAGAGAGTGGAGACCCAACCTGAGTCACGCCTCACTGACATAGTCCAATTAAAAGGGCCCCACAGGAGAGAGCAAGACAGCGTCGATATAAGTGGGCACTCACCAGCTCTCTCAAAAAAACGGCTGAGAAAGGGCAAGGTCCTGTCTGAGTGGGCTGTTTTGGGAACCCACAGAGCAGGAGGCTTTAGGGCATTGAACTGGAGGGAACTGAACAAGAGATAAAAAGCCCAAGGGAAAACCGTGCTGCTGTCTTATTTTTTGTTTGCTGTGTTTCCCCCTTCCCTTTGTTTCCCCTTTTTTTGCATACCAATTTTGTCTACCTATGCTAATTCTTTTCCTACCTTCATCTTCCTATCTTCTGCTTTCTGATTTTGTTCTTACACTCCACCTCTCTTTGTTTAGTCTTCAATTTTTCATTTTTATTTCTATCACCTCTATTCTCTGTTTTCTTTCTTTTTAAACTTTTTTTCTTATTTTCTTGTCTTTTCTCTTTCCCTCTCTTCTTATCATTCTGGCCTGTTAATTCATTCTAGATATTTTTCTCTATTTGGTTTTTCATTTCATTGTTTGTACCCCACTTTTTTATTCTTATTCCTCTGCCCTTCTTACATGAGGTAATTATTCATTTTCCTAGGTCTTATACAGTTCTTCTTCTTATCTTTTACTATTATTATTACTATTATCTTTTTTTCTCTTCTTACCTCTTTGTCTTTCTCTGGACCTAATCTTTTTTTTTCAAGGGAATATAGATAACAGCAAGGAAATAGAATAAGAGGAACAATGTGTCAAAGAGAAAACTTACCACACACACAAAAATAGCAACTAAACAAAACCCCAGAGTAGAAACAGAAAGTAATTGACTGAATAAATCCATCAAGATAAAGAGATGCCTAAACAGCAATAAAAAAAATTATAAACCATACTAAGAAACAGGAAGACATAGCCCAGCCCAATGAATAAACTAAAAACCAGGAAGAGATGCAGACCATGGAACAACTAATCAGAGCTGTCCAAACAAATATCACGAACCAACTTAATGAAGTGAAGGAAGAGATTAAGGATATTCAGAAGACACTGGTAGAACATAAGAAATTGTAAACATACGTAAAAAGATAGCAGATATGATGGTGATGAAAGGCAAAATCCAAGAAATCAAATATACATTGGAAGCACATAACAGCAGATTTGAACAGGCAGAGGAAAGAATTAGCGATGTGTAAGACAGTACAACTGAAATCAAACAGACAGTAGAACAGATAGATACAAAGATAGAAAAAATCCAGCAGGGACTTAGGGATCTGAACAACAACACAAAACACACAAACATATGCATTATAAGCATCCCAGAGGGAGAAGAGAAGGGAAAGGGGACAGAAGGAGTGTTGGAAGAAATAATAGCTGAAAACTTCCCAACTCTATTGAGGGAGATGGATGTACGTGTCCAGGAAGCACAGCGCACCCCAAAGAGTATAAATCCCAACAGGCCTACTCCAAGACACATACTTGTCAAATTGTCCAATGTTCAAGACAGAATACTGAAAGCAGAGAGAGAAAAGAGAACCATCACATACAAGGGAAGCTCAATAAGATTAAGTGCTGATCTCTCATCTGAAACCATGGAGGCAAGAAGGCCAGGGTATGACATAGTCGAGGTGCTAAAAGAAAAAAACTTCCACCCAAGAATCCTCTATCCAGCAAAGCTGTCAATAAAAAATAATGAGAATTCAGAATATTCACAGATAAACAGGAATTAAGAGAGTATGCCAATAAGAAACCTGTCCTTCAAGAAATACTACAGGGAGTGCAGCAGGTTGAAAGGAAAAAACAGGAGAGAGAGTTGGAGGAGGGTATAAGAAAAAAATGAAAAAAAAAAACACAAAAAACAAAAAGAGAATGAAAATAATATATGACATACATAAACCCAAAGAAAATATTGCTAATGTAAGTAATTCCTTAACAGTAATAACACTGAATGTCAATGGATTAAACTCACCAGTCAAGAGACATAGATTGGCAGAATGGATAAGGAAATATGACCCATCTATATGCTGTCTACAATAAACCCATCTTAGACCCAGGGATTCAAGGACGCTGAAAGTGAAAGGCTGGAAAACAATTTTACAAGCAAACAACAACCAAAAAAGGTCGGGAGTAGCTATACTAATATTGGACAAAATAGACTTTAAATGCAAAACTATTTTAAGAGACAAAGACAGACACTATATATTAGTAAAATGGGTAATCTTTCAAGAAGAAAGAACAATCATAAACGTTTATGCACTGAACCAGGACACCTCAAAATACATGAGGCAAACACTGAAAAGGCTAAGTGGAGAAACAGATGCCTCTACAATTATAGTGGGGAACTTTAGTACACCATTGTCACTATTAGGACATCTTGACAGAGAATCAATAAAGAAACAAAGACTTTGAATAATACATTAGAGGATCTGGACCTAATAGACATATACAGAACACAACACCCAAATACAGTGGGATATACTTTCTTCTCGAGTGCACATGGATCATTCTCCAAGTTAGACCACATGCTAGGCCACAGAACAACTCTCAATGAATTCAGAAAGATTGAAATTATACAAAGTAATATCTCTGACCACAATGGAATGAAGCTGGAAATCAGTAAGGGCCAGAGAACCAGATTAGGCACAAAGATATGGAAGTTAAAAAACACATTCTTAGACAAACAGTGGGTTAAGGAGAAAATTACAAAAGAAATCAGTAATTACCTTGAAATGAATGAAAATGACAACATAGCATATCAAAACCTATGGGATGCAGCAAAAGCTATACTGAGATGGAAATTCATAGCCATAAACAAATATATCAAAAAAGAAGAAAGAGCTAAAATCAAAACCTAACTGCACACCTACAGGAATTAGAAAAAGAACAACAAACTAACCCCAAAGGAAGTAGAAGGAAATAACAAAGATTAGAGCATAAATAAATGAAACAGAAAATTAAAAACACTAGAAAAAATAAACAAAACCAAAAGCTGGCTCTTTGAGAAGATCAATAAACTTGACAAACCCTTGGCTAGACTAACAAAGAAAAAAAGAGAAAAGATGCAAATACACAAAATAAGAAACGAAGAAGGGGTATCACCACTGACCCCACAGAAATAAAGAGTATCATAAGAGGATACTTTGAACAATTATATGCCAACAAAAAGGATAATTTAGAAAAAATGGACCAATTTCTAGAAATACACAAGCAGCCTACACTGGCAAAAGAAGAAATTAATGAACTCAGCAGACCAATCACAAGTAACGAGATTGAATTTGTCATCAAAAACCTCTCAACCAAGAAGAGTCCAGGACCAGGCGGCTTCACAGATGAATCCTATCAAACATTCTGGAAAGAACTAACACCAATCCTGCTTATACTCTTCCAAAAAAATAGAAGTAGAAGGAACACCACCTAACTCATTCTATGATGCAAACATCACCCTAATACCAAAGCCAAAAAGGATGCCACAAGAAAGGAAAATTATAGACCAATCTCTCAAATGAAACTAAATGCTAAAATCCTCAACAAAATACTTGCTAATCATATTCAACAACACATCAAACTATTATACACCATGACCAAGTGGGTTTCATCCCTGGTATGCAAGGATGGTTCAACATAGGAAAATCAATCAACATAATACACCACATAAACAGATCGAAAGAAAAAAATCACTTGATCATCTCTATAGATGCAGAAAAAGCATTCGACAAAATACAGCACCCTTTCCTAATAAAAACACTGCAAAGGATAGGAATAGAAGGAAACTTCCTCAACATGATAAAGGGTATATATGAAAAACCCACAGCTAACATCATATACAATGGTGAAATCCTAAAAGCTTTCCCTCTAAGATTGGGAACAAGACAAGGATGCCCACTATCACCGCTCCTATTCAACATTGTGTTAGAAGTACTTGCCCAAGCATTTAGGCAAGAAAAAGATATAAAAGGCATCCAAATTGGAAAGGAAGAAGTAAAAATTTCACTATTTGCAGACAACATGATCCTATACATAGAAAGCCCTGAGAAATCTACAACAAAGCTTCTAGAGCTTATAAAGGAGTTCAGTAAATTCACAGGTTATAAGATCAATGCACAAAAATTGGTAGCATTTCTGTACACCAATAATGAGCAATCTGAGGAGGAAATCAAGAAAAAAATCCCATTTACAATAGCAACTAAAAGAATCAAATACCTAGGAATAAATTTAACTAAAGATGTAAATGCCTCATACACAGAAAACTACACAACACTGTTAAAGAAAATCAAGGAAGACTTAAATAAATGGAAGAATATTCTCTGTCCATGGATGGGAAGACATCATTAAGATGTCTATCCTACACAAACTGATCTACAGATTTAATGCAATTCCAATAAAAATCAACAAAGTATTTTTTACTGAACTGGAAAAACTATGAAATTTATTTGGAAGGGCAAGAGGCCCTGAATAGCCAAAGACATATTGAAAAAGAAAAATTAAATTGAAGGAATCACACTACATGACTTTAAAACATACTACAAAGCTACAGTGGTCAAAAGAGCATGGTATTGACACAAGGATAGAAATACCAACCAATGGAACCACATTGAGAGTTCTGATATAGATCTTTGCACATACAGTCATCTGATATTCAACTAGGCCACCAAGCCCACTCAACTGGGAGAGAATGGCTTCTTCAACAAATGGTGCTTGGAGAACTGGATATCCACATCCAAAAGAATGAAAGAGGAACACCATCTCACACCTTATACAAAAATCAACTCAAGATGGATCAAAGGTCTAAATATAAGAGCCAAGACCATAAAGACCTTGGAAGATAATGTAGGGGAGTATCTACAGGACCTTGTAATAGCAAATGGTTTCATGAACTTCACACCCAAAGCACGAGCACAGCAAAACAAAAAATAGATAAATGGGACCTCCTCAAAAGTAAAAACTTATGCACCTCAAAGAAGTTTGTCAAGAAAGTGAAAAGGCAGCCTACCCAATGGGAGAAAATATTTGGTAACCATATATCTGATAGGAGCCTAAAATCCAGCATATATAAAGAAATCCTATATCTTGAAAATAAAAAGCCAAACAACTGATTTTAAAAATGGGCAAGTGATTTGAACAGACACTTCTCCAAAGAAGAAATATAAATGGCTAAAAAGCACATGAAAAGATGCTCAACATCACTAGCTATTAGGAAAATGCAAATCAAAATTACAATGAGATACCATCTTACACCCATTAGGCTGGTGGCCATTAAAAAAAACAGAGGACTACAAGTGTTGGAGAGGATGTGGAGGAAGTAGAACCCTCATCCACTGCTGGTAGGAATGTAGAATGGTCCAGCCATTGTGGAGGACAGTTTAGCAGTTCCTCAAAAAACTAACTATAGAACTGCCATATGATCCAGCAATTCCACTGCTGGGTATATACCCAGAAGAATTGAAAGCAAGGACACGAACAGATATATGCACACCAATGTTCATAGCGGCATTATTCACTATTGCCAAAAGTTGGAATCAACTCAAATGCCCCATCAACAGATGAATGAATAAACAAAATATGGTATATACATACAATGGAATATTCCTCACCTTTAAGAAGGAATACAGTACTAACACACAGGATAACATGGATGAATCTTGAGGACCTTATGTTGAGTGAAGCAAGCCAGATATTGAAGGACAAATATTACATGACCTCTCTGATATGAATTAAGCAAATTGAGCAGACTCAGAGAGCTAGAGTGTGGAAGATAGGTTTACAGGAAATAGAAAGGGAGAAGAAGGTTGTGAGCCAACACCCATACGTTGGATGAGGTGGAAGTGAGTAGTTGTGCAGTGAAGGGATATGACAGGGGTGTAGTGATACTATTGGGTTGAGCCAAGCAAGTTTGACAGGGGGGGTAGGGTGGAAGAGGGTGGGTTGGACGGTCCACCGAACTGGGGGGAGGGTTGGGGGAGGGAGCAGGTGAACA